>SNQJ01S0052693.1:0-21304 GCA_010110895.2 Picea sitchensis | reverse complement strand
AGATCTAGAGGAATAGATGGCTTAGATGTTTGAACATCTAGTGAGAATAGTTGTGCAATAACACCTTGATGCCCCTTTTTCAATAATTTTGTCATGCCATTATAGCTTATCACCTTACCGGGTTTCCCTGTGATACCTCTTAACTCAATTTTTTTTCCTTCCAATGAAAATTTCATGAAAAGTTCTTGAAAATTAAAAGCTTGTTCCTAATGATTGTAACCATTGGATTCCTAGTACAACATTAGCACCACCCATGGGTATAACAATCATTGGACTATTCATTACATATTCCCGCATAGTAAGATTGATCTTATTACATCTTCCTGAGCAATTGATAGTTCCTCCATCTGCAATCATTACTTGAAACTCTGGTGTTGGATATACAAAGCAATTGAGATCTTTATATAATTTATAGTGAATGAAATTATGAGTACTGCTATAATAAATTAGGACTATTACCTTTTTCTTTTTGATATATCCTTCGATCTTGAGGGTTTGAGGAGTGTTAATTCCAGCCAATGCATTACACGATATCATGGGAGTCAACTCTTCAGACGAAATTGCTTTTGCATTTTCATCTTGAGATGGTTCTTATTCTTGTTCTTGTTCTTCTTCCTCTTCACAATATATGTAGAATAATTTCATCTCACCACACTTATGCCCCTTACTGTACTTGCTATCACAATTAAAGCATAAACCTTTTTCTTTTCTTTCCTCCAATTGTTGAGGTGTCAACCTTGTAGTTTGAGGTGTTTTAGAGGAAGGAGAATTATTCTCTCTATATATGTTAGGATTGGTCCTTCTAGTAGCCATAGCCATATTTTTACTTTCAACATTTCTTTCCACCCTAAATGCATTCTCCAATGATTTGGGTTCCCAAAGGCCAACCTCATGTTGAATGTTATCTCTTAAAGTTCCTATGACTACATCAATCAAGTGCTCATATGGAATATTTGTTACCTTTATATTCAATCTTTGGAATTTCTCAATGTGCTTTGTAACTGAACGCTTTTGCTTGAGATTTATCAATTGGCTAAAGAAGGTATTGCTCCTTGTATCCTCATAGTGTGCTATCATTTCTTCCATGAAAATTGTCCAAGTGACGAGTAATTTGAGAGAACAAAGCCATAGACACCATAAAAAATGATTGGGTTCTAAATATAAAGAAGCAATTCGTACCTTTTGTGTATGTGGAACATTATGTAGATAAAATAATTTCTCCATCTGAAGTATCCATGTGATAGGGTCCTTGCCATAAAACTTCCTCATATCGATCTTAGGAACGTGGTTGGTATTCAACTCAAAGTTGGAGTTTTTCCATTCTTGATTCACCTTCCTTGTGTCCTCATCATGAATTTCATGGGATACATTTTCACTTTCAGGTGTCCTCTCTATTACGAAAAAATTCAATCCTTCCATGATCTCCTCTTTTAAACCATCCATCTTTGCCTCCAACTTAGCTTCCATCTCTTGTAGTTCATCTTTTGTTACTGTCTTCTTTTGTAAATAATTTATGTCTCTACTCATTTCTTCACCTTGATCAAGAGTCCAAGTAGGATTGTCTAGAGGCTTATTTGGTGTAGAAGTTCCCTTTTTTGGTGGCATGTTGGCCAAGTATCACTTTAGACCTTGATTTTGAGGTGGTTCTGCTAGACAATATTCCTTTTATTGCATCTACAAAATTTCGGCCCTTATGAGTATAATTTTTTTTTTTTGTAGGTCTCTAATATTTCTTCTTTGCAATACCATAGGTCTGATCAAAATTGGATGTGCCAAGTGGAATTTACAGTAACTTCCCCACAACTTGATGATGTTTTTCCTTTCCAAGATATCTCACTTGTATAAAGTTCCCCGCACAAAATAATTGATTTAAAATAATGAAACTCGTACCAGAACTACTATTGTTTGTACACTATCCAATGCAACTAGTCTCACTCATTTTGGATAGTCTAGGAAGAAGTTATGATTTGTTTACCTGGAACACCTGCTTGAGAGTAGTCAATAGGACTGGTTAGATACCCTGTCTTCCACAAGGTGTATCTACAAATGTAAGATGACCCAAAAGCTTAAATTGTTACCACAGATACCTTACTAATTTCTGTGAATAGCCTCTAGATTTCAAGGTCTAAAACGTTACAATAAATATTTTATAGTGGAAATTCCACAATGACTCAATTCAGGATGATTCTAGAACCCTATATTAGAAATGTTGTATCTCCGAAAGTATAAGGCCTTAGGAGATTAAATTTTAACCCAACGTAACTTGATCTATCTTTTAAATATCCTCCAAGTCGTTCCTTCTGAATCATTGTAGAAACAAAGTTATAGCAAAAATTTCAAAGTGTCTCAGATGTAGCAGAGAAACCCGAAGACCTTGAGCTCTGATACCATATGTTAGGAACCAAATATGAATATAGCATAGAAAAACCTTAGAATAAGTACTCAACGCCTTGAAAAAGAGATAAATTCAGATAATAAGCCTCTTCGAGGGGGAAACCTCTTTATGCCCACATAAATGTTCAATTACAAGTTGATTCCAAATGAAAATGTCTCCTTGGTATATATAGGAGACTAGGAGGTATAATTAAAACTAATGGACTAAAGATGACATAAATAAATTAACATTACTAATGTAATATGCCCCAATTAAGGGGTAATGAGCCACTATTTAGGGCTTAACAAAAACTCCAAAAGAGATAATATAGATATTAGCTACAATATAACGCCTTCTATAATAGGAGAAACTCCTCCAAATAGCCCAATACATTCCTCTATCCAAATCATATATCCCCTTAAATAATGACTACATGAACTCTATATATACATATTCATTCATTGCACATGTGGGACCTTCATTAGGTTGACGACCATTAGATATACATTTACCCCATTACATATACATATATCACATATCCCCCCCCCCGACCATTGTGGTCATATCATATACATTTAACTCCATATATTCCCATGTTAGGGTCATATGATATTTTCTTGAAGAAAAAAATGGTGGATTGTAGTGTATATATTAATACTCTAAAGGGGATTCTTATAGGTTGGAATTTTGTGTCTCTTGATGTAGAGAGAATATCAAGAGGCATAGTAACAAGTTATAACAAGGAATGCAGGATGATCAATTAAAAAATTATCCACTTGTGAATGAAGGTAGAAGTGAAATAATTTTACCTAAAGAATATTACTAGTCTCTTTAATATTTATGGACCATAGGAGAATCATTGAGAGTTCTAGGATAAATGGTTCAAAATGGAATAGGGGATAATTTTCGCAAATGGGCTAATTTTCCATGGTTTTTCCCAAAAAAACATTCGCCAATTTCCATTTTTTCTAAAAACAATTTTCCCAAATTCCATAGAATAAAATCATTTTACCTTAAAAATCATCCAAATTTTATAGAAACTATATAAAATCCTTAGAAATTTGAATATGTTTACAAAACTACCTCCAAATATTTTACATTTTTCATATCAAGCAATAGTAAGATTCACCCAATTTTCTACATTTTAATATAAATTTACCTCCATAAAATCATCCATGAGAAGGAGAATGTCATTCTGGATAGAGATCTAAACTTGAGAATTAAGTGAGGAGAATTCTAGTAACAATAGAAGTTTGAACACATTAAGTTTATTTATTAATCCATAAATGTTAAGAGGAGAATATATATCATGTGGAACTAGTGAAGGTGACTCCCACATGAAGGAATAATTACTTAGGACAAGATGGAAATTCATAAATGATTTATGGGTCCTTTTATTTATATGACCTCTTGAAAAGGATAAAAAGGTTATATATTTGATTGACTTGGGAGGATCTTGGGTCACTCTCCAATATTTCTTCAAATGGAGAATGGTTATTTGGAACCCCTGACCCATTTCAAATTTAATCTCAATTGGATATAGGATGTGAAGTGTAAGGATATGGTTATTAAGGAATGGGTGTATGCTGTAAATGTGGATGAACCTACAAAGATAAGATATAGATAGAAAAGGACATACACAATTTCTTGGAAAAATGAGAAAAGGCAGAAAGAGAGAGAGAGAGAATCAAATAATTTTTATTAAATGTATTCCACACTCAAAGAGTGAATAATTTACAATATATATAGGTTCCATGAGTAATTAATAGATATAGTAGTGATCTAGAGATATCTAGACACTCACTGACAAAAATCAAAGTAATCTACCACCTATCCCTAGTTAATTGATCCATGCAATCATGATTTAACTGAGTCACACATGTGTGGAAGGTAGAGAGACACATGCAATTGGTAGTGATGGCTTAAAGGTTTCCATTCCTGGGTGACTTCCATTAGTGTAACTAAGTGTAACTGAATTTGAACTTAAGAGGAATTCCCTATTTTGTATGGGGATATTCTCTAGAGAGAATATTCTCATCTAAGAAATCATTCTCAACATTGGTACCTCAAACTTAGGAAAATAATTTCTAGGTGAGTGTAATATCTCCAACACCATTACATAGTGATTTTGAAGATTCATTTATGTTTCAATTCAATGAATCCTCTAAGACTATAAAGAGTCTAGTAATTTAGTGGGTGAACGAAATATAAAATAAATTCTACATGGATTTGAATGCTATCTGAGTGCATATTATTGTAGATATGTGTGTATATTTTAACCTTGTACAATTAATTACTGCAAATATGTTCTTAATAAAAATAGAAAAGATCCAATGACACACACACACACATTACCTTGATATTTTACCCTGGAAACCTAGATAGAGAAAACCAACAAGTTGTTTGGAGCCGTTTCTCTAATATTTTATTCATCATCAACATTCATTGTTTACAATACAATATATATGAGATCGTGGCATCCAAAATCATAATCAATTGATATGGATTAGTGTAATCTAACACCTTAACCATAATTGAGAACCATCACTTGAAAACCATGTGTGTGAGAAAAGCACTTCATGAATGCAAAAGATGACAATTATTCTTGGGGCGTGTCCCTAACCCTGCCTGAGGATACCACTTATATGGCCCTTGCATGCTTGGAGTGAAACACATTCACTATATTTGTTCATGTAAATAATATAATGCATACCCAATAATAAGAGTAGAATAAGAGTGGAATTTGCAATGAGGATAAACAACTAAACCTAAAAGGATTGGAGGATATAAGAAGGGATTTGCTAAATTAGGAAAGTGATCAATGGAGGCTAAAAAGTAGGGATACATGGTTCAAAAATGGAGATGATAATACTAGATACTTACGTCATTTTCCAAATGAAAAAATCATGAATATGATGCGGTATGTGAAAAAAAATAAATTAAATTCAATGATTTTTAAAAGATTTCGATGGTAGAGACAGTGCATTTATGATCAATATATAAGGATTGTGAAGTGGAAATCATAGTAGAGATTGTCAAAATTTCATCCTTTTCTCCAAGGTTTGTATAGGATATCCTAAATGAACATTTGATGGATCCTTTTTCAAAGGAGGAGTTGAAGGATGTGTTCTATTCCTTCCAAAGAGGAAACATTCCTAGTCTTGATGGTTGTCCAGTAGAATTCTATATGGGGTTTTATGAATTTATTGAGGAAAAAATGTTAGTATTAGTAGAGGAGTCTAGGAGGATTGGGAAAATTCTTGGAACATTTAATTCAATTTTTTTCTCACCAATCCCTAAAAGAAATGATCTCAATTCTTCCAAGGACTATAGGTTCTAGGATTATTTCTATTCCATATACAAAATCATTGCCAAGGTTATCATAAGATGGATAAAGACAATATTATCAAAATACATATCATATACATAGTTCATATTCTTAAATGAGAGATCGATATTCAATGCAATAGAGGTGGCTTGAGAAGCTTTATATTTTGATAGTGTGAAAGGCTTCTCAAGCCACCTCTATTGCATTGAATATCGATCTCTCATTTAAGAATATGATAGAGATTCATGGATCTATATGTGACTAATTTTAATTAATATGGGATTTATATTTCCTCTAGTAAATTGCATAAATGGTTTCTTAAATTCAACCTCATTTTCATCTTAGAATCTCCCTTCTTTAGTCTCTCCAAAAGTCTTAGATGGGGTTTTCCTCTATCTCCACTTCAATCCCAACTTGTTGCAAGAGGGTTAAGAATTGTTTTTATTCTTTCCATGTCAAGTAGATCTCTAAATGACATCAAAATGGGTAGACATCGAAATCTATATCCTCATCTCTCATAGTACAAAATTTAACTACTTTAAGTGTTGAATCGTCTGATCATAGAACTCTGGACCTTGACACCAACTGACAGACTTGCTTTACAAAAAACATATGGGAAATGGGCTCCACATCAGAGAAGAAGGTATGATGTCATACTCCAATAATGAATCCTAATATACCTTGAAAGGTTCCAAGGGATTAACGAAAAAGGAGTATCCAAATGATCCATCGAAATTGATGCACAATCCACAAAGCAAAGCCATTAACTCAGGGGACCGGATCCAGTGGGAGCAGGTGCATTGCTTACCTTCACCATTGCCATCTCTTTTCATTTCGGAGTTGAGCCTCCATTAGGGTTTTTCATTTCACGCATTATATATATATATAGCTACCGGTAAGGAAAAAGTGGCGATTTTTCCAAGATTGGTAGAGGCTACAAAGTTTCATAGAGGTTTCAATGAGTAGTATTGGATGCATAGGAAGATTGGATGCATAGAACTCAGTGGGGTTATAGCTAGTGCTTGGTCACCCAAAAACCAAAAAAGTGGAGAATCTAAGAAGAGAAAGTGTTGGAAGTTCCACATAGAATGAAGTCGTATGGTGATAGGGGATGATATAGGCATCGAGGATATATGTATGATGTTTGGAAAAACTATTGTAGGATATTTTTTTTTGGAATATGTTTTCCCCTGTGGAGATTAAGAAATGGCTGGAAGAAAATGGCCATCCTGTTCTTGGTTATTTATCGGTGTTCGACTCTCTCAACGGTAGAGGGTGGATTAGTTTTGGGTTCAACTTACAGGTCCTGGGGTTGCGAACCATCGAGTATAGTGTTGAAATAATGGTTAATTTCCTTTGACCTAGCTTGAGATGTGCTCTCTGCTGCAAAAATATGGGCTATATTATATAATCTTCCAATGGTTTTTTACCGTGAATAAATTTTAAAGGTGATTGGAAACAACATTGGTAGGATCATTGGATTGGAACCTGGTGTTGGAATATTCACCAATGCTTAGAGGGGGTGAATTAGTATGAAACTTTTACCACTTTTTAGCAAAATATAAAACTTCAACTTTATCAACAATATTTAATAGATTATCATTAGC
This sequence comes from Picea sitchensis, assembly GCA_010110895.2. Classification (NCBI taxonomy): domain Eukaryota; kingdom Viridiplantae; phylum Streptophyta; class Pinopsida; order Pinales; family Pinaceae; genus Picea; species Picea sitchensis. The sequence goes on along the minus strand of SNQJ01S0052693.1, from coordinate 13,995 downwards.
AGTCAATATATCATCAATAGTATACATCAATAATTCATAACAAGTGATACATGTCTCTGATACACCAAGTGCGTAGAGCCAAATGGAAAAACAAAATGTTTTCTTATATATATAAAATATTACATCAATAGGAAGCACCAACTCCAGATTCTCTAGCACAAACCCCTTGATTTACAGACACCAAACTAAAGGAAGATCCAAATCTAGGATCTTGGCGCAACAGGAAGGAGGCTACGACTCCCTGATTTACAACCACCAACCTGAAGGAGAATTACCAACTCTCTGACTTCTTTGAAAACAATTGAAAGGAGGCTACAATCCCCTTCCTTGCCCAGTCACGCCATCTTGAAATATAAGTATGGAACCAAATATCTACCATAATCCTTACCCTTGTCAACCTATCACTAACAACCAACCTGCCACTAGATTTTTCACTATCTATGTTAGGGTCACAACCGCACATAGGTAGAATAATATGTCGAGATGTAATAAAGGTCAATATTATAAGGCCTTGCATTAAAATAGGAAGATAGAAGTTGAATGTAAGAAGACCTAATAGAAGCTTCCACTTCTAGAAGGATCTTTCTCTAGATGATTCTTTTGATAGACATATTTAGTATAAATATGAGTGAGAATTATGAGAACCCTATCTTGGATATTATTGTAATGAAACCTTTGCTCAAGCGTTACTTATGAAGAGAGCTGAACATTGCTTTCATAAAATCAAAAGTGCTATTTCGTCTGGATTTTATGAGAAAAGTGAAATGACTACAAATTATTACGAGATGCTTAACCTGAGGCATATGATACAATGGAAATTGGCTTTTATTCAATAAAGAAATTTTTTTGAAACTGTAAAATGCAGAAGAAAACAAGCTTGTTGGAATGGTGGCGGCTTATCTCACGAGAAGAGATGTGGTGTGATCGTTGAAGAAGATCATTACAATGAGGAATTTGTCGAGGCCTTTTACAATAAAAGGAGTTTCAAAACCCTAAACATCCAAAAACCTACAACCCTAAAGGATGAAGCGTAGAAGTCATGTGGAGTACTTTTTGGGTAAAGTTAGTACATCAACTTCACAGGGTGTGGCTTTTTCATACGATGTCCATTTTAGGTGTATGATATCCCATTGGAAAGATCTATCAGAGAATACAAGAGTTGCACAAAATTTCATGATAGTTTTGCAAACTGTATAAAAATTCGTTTAGAGACCTCCAAAACAACTCTGGAAGTTCATGACTCGGCGCTAAAAATAGTAAAATTATCAAAATTGCTAGAAAGTTGTTGGGAGCCTAGGCTGGAAAAATGTGGGTGGCCTCTGATATCCACACGGATCAATCCTCCATCCTTATGAAGCAATGGTCTCCATTGAGTTGATTTCTATCGGATGAGGAAATTTACGGTGAATTTGGCCCGGGTAGGCCACTTGTAGTCGCGAGGTGCCTTGCTTTGGCTTGTTCGATAAAAGCTAGATCCTTTGTTTTTTAGTGCCCTTCATATGTGTGTCCACAAAATGATCACTATATTCCTATTGTATACTTGTTATATCTGGTTAAGGTTTGATCTATGTTGGTGTCGGTTGTTCTTCTCGTCACAGCGTGTCCAATAATGGTGGGAAATAAGGCCCGAAGGAGGTCCACGTTGAACCTTGGGTGCAGGAGCCAAGAAAAGGGTGAATGTTGAGTGAAAAAGAATTATCCTCCATAGCCTTGATGATGGTGTCACATTATTTATAGCAGTGGGTGAAGCTTCTGATCGGGCCCTGTGAAGCGTTCTTTCTACAAGTGCAACCAAAATTTTCCGCCCACCTAAAACTTGTGTGGAACTTAGTGTTGATCATGGCCTTGTACTTGTCATTGGACTTGATGGATATCTGAACACATTGGCAATATTGTTGGATCCTCTCAATGAATCGGGTGGATTGTCGTACTCAGTTGGAGTAGGAAGAGTCGGTCCAGTGCAAGGGAAAGTGAAACATCTATAGGAACCAATGGTTGGAATCCCAACCCACGAAAAGAATGGAATGGTAGTTAAAGTATCTGAGAATTTCAGTTAATAGCTATCTTTGGACATAGGAAAGACTCTAATCCCATGTGTGAGGGTGCTTGGAATTATAGATCTTGAGATATGAATAATCATTTGATTCACGACCTTGGTTTGGCCATCAGATTGGGGGTAGAAAGAAGTGGATTAGTGAGCAATTGTCAACAATGAATAGAGGCACAAACCGAATGTCTTGAAATAAACTATACGATGCGAGACGATGGTTTGTGAAGTTCCAAAATGTTACGATTTCGTTCAAATAAGTGATTAGCGTGGCTTAAAATTGATGCTCTTCTTGCAAGGAACCGGGAGATAAGCCATCTTAGAAAACAATCGACAATAAAAACAGTCATTTCCCCACTTGGTGGATGGAGAAGCCCAACATATAGTCCATTGAGATGGATTCCCTTGGTCTATCGGGGAGGAGGAAAGAGGGTGTCTGGTGCCCTTGAAGTGGTTGGTTTGTAGCCATGCGGTGCAAGGGCTGATATACTTGTTGACCTCTGCCGAATTTATTGATGGAATTGTTTTGTAGCATCTGCTTGTCTTTTCAATGTCAGTGTCACATACCACCCGGTTGTAGTGGGATTCCTAGATCAACTTCTCTCGCTCACTTGAGGGAACAGATTTATGGCCCAGACGACACAACAATACATCTTGAAGATTGAAATTATCGACAACTTCCTTTGCACCCCAACATTTGGTAGGTGGTGCGAGAGATTCGGGTAATCTCCTTAAGTTGGGCCATCCATAAGTCTCATGGCCATAGGAGTCTATCACTATGGTGAGTCATAAATGGGGTTGGTGCTTCTGTTTTATACTTGATGTTGAGGTGGGAATTTTACTAAGTATGTGAACCACTTTGATGGCGGTCATTAGCCAATTTTTTCCTTATGCATGACTGCAGTGGCTTATGATCAATATGGATGAATGTCTCCCTCCCAAGAGTGTAAAATGTCTCCTTTGTGAGGCTTGCACAATGGAGTACATTTTTTTTCATAAAAGCAGGGTACTACGGACAACATATGATAGTGTCTCACTGTGATATGCCGTTGGATGTCCATGTTGAGTGAGATTTGCACCCACAACATAGTTTGAAACATCAGTCTCAATGAAAATTTCCAACTGCGGCGAATGCAGTAGTGAAAGTATTGGGGTTGAGCACAAGAGTTTCTTAAAATCATTGAATGATTTTTGTTGTTGGGACCGAACCCACTCAAATTTCGCGTTACCACCACCACTAGTTATTTGGTTGAGGAGCCCATGTAATATGGAGAATCCCAACACAAACTGCGGTAGAAATTGTAGAAAGGCCAAGAAGCTCTGAAGTTCGATGAGTGTGGTTGGGGATGACCAGTCAAGGATGACTTGGATATTGGCTAGATCCCACATATGCCATGTTGATCAATGATGTAGCCTAGGTAATGGACCACAGTCCATGAGGAAGGATCATTTTTCAAGTTGGCATATAGATCGTGTTGCCAAAGAGTGCTCAAAACACGTTGGATATGTTGCATGTGATCCTCCCAAATTATTTTGAATATGAGGATGTCATCCAAATACACCATTACAAAAGTATTGTTGAATGGTTGCGGATATTTCCCATCATCCTTGAAAGTGGTTGGAGCATTTTTTAGACCAAAGGGCATGACCAACCATTGAAAAAGGCAACTGACTTGAAGGCGGTCTTCCATATATGTTTGTTCTATGAGTTTGGTGGTAGCTTGAGACTTTAGATCAATCTTATGAAGTATTTTTTCCCTGTGAGTTGATCAAGGAGTGCGTCGATTGAGAGGTGGGTATGATTTACGACTATGATTTTATTGAGCGATAATCAATGCAAAGTCTCGGGTTCCATCTTTCTTATGTTACCAATACGATTGGGCTCATAGGGTTATGAGCTGGGGCCGGATGTTTGTGGAGAGATTCTTAGATCTATCGCTTGATCTCCTCATTCTCTAGCAGTGTGATAGACTATCCCATTGGAAGCTTGATTGGCGGGGTCGGATCAATGGGGTGCTTGACACAGACGATCGAGAGGGTACTCCGGTAGGTGAGGAGAAGATATCAAGTATTCTTCCACGACCTTATCTACTTTCTTATACTGTGTGGATAGGTCGGCCCATTAGAGACCTTGGATGTGGATATGATTTTTCTCTCATTCTTAGAGAGGATCATGAAGAAGACAAGCTTCCTCATCACGAGATATGACCTTCCTACATTGCTTAGCGGAGATCAAGGAAATAACGCTAGGTGGGACAGCCTGAATTTATCTGGCCACAATTTTGTTCAAAGTAATAATAACGCTACAAGGACTAGACTCATGAAAACATGACTTTTCCATAAATAGGGTTGGCCCAAAGAACATCACAAACATCAAGATGAGAAACATCTTTATTACCTCATCTTTGGGAAAAACGTTATATCTGACGGTCTACACTGTTGGTGACGTGGAGATCCTTCCTGGACGAGCCATACAATGGTGTAGGGTTGTGGAATGCTTGGTGTTGTTAATGAGGGTTAGCCTCTTGATGATATCTGCTAAGATGAGGTTCTTTGTCTACCACTATCAGATGAAATCTGATAGGTGGGTTACCCACATGCGTGAATGGAAGGGCACTCATTAATACGGCTCGTTCGGTTCACCATGTTGGAGCTTGGTGGTAGCTTAACATTAACTGGTTTTCCCGTCAATGATCTGTCTTCCTTTAAGTTACGAATCAATTCCGGAACCCACATCGATTGAAGGCTTTCACTTTGGCCATAACATTTTCTTTGAAGCGATCCAACTTGTTGTAGGGATCTTATGGAAGTCTCACTACTTCCTGGTATCTTTATTTGTTTTTCCGGTATCCTTCTTTGCTTTCATCTTGGTTTGGTTGTTCGATCTGTCCATCTTTTGCTCCGTCTTTGTTTTTATGGGTTAGGTACGCCCTTTCTGGATTTTGTTGTGAGGGATCATTATTGGAATTAGCCAGCGTCTTTGTTTGAGCTTCTATAGATTTGGACAACGTAATGCATCAAAATGAATGTCTAGAAATTCCATTTCGGTGTAGATGTCGCTATGTGAAGCCATGATGATATTTGAATACCGGATAATATCTCGAATATTGATACCCATCTTGGTATGCAAGTTGTGGAAGATATTTGTGAAATTCGGCATTGCTTGGTCTCTTTCTTGCCAATGTGGTCCATATAGTATACAAGTCGTCATAACTATGAGGGTAGTATTGTTCCTTAATAGCATCCATGAAGGATTCGATTAGTAGTGACTATAAATAATAGAGGTTTCCTCATTCCTTTTGTTCACATAAAGTTTCCCACCAATGTTTTACATGGGGAGCGGCGAGGAGTGCAAAAGTAATATTTTCTCTATTCGAGAAAGGATTATGGAACGATACCCTTCTAGTAGATTCAACCACTTGTCTATACAACATCTATGTCTGTCGACCTTCAAATCGGGAATGTCGAGAAGTTTATTTGTACCTTGGAAGGGGCGGTGCCTCACTTTCGAAGAAGATCGTCATACGTTGGTAGTCTGTGAAGGATTTCGCGAGGTATCAAATAATCTCATTCCTTTGTTGGTAGGGCTTCCCTCGATCAAGCTGATTTAAAGGATCTCTGTCGAATCATTTATTTTCTCCTTCCATGAGAAGAATTAACTGGGTGTCAAGTATTTTTTTCCTCAAGAGAAATGAGATTGAGCCCCAATTCTTTGTACCCTAACCACGTTGGGGACATCGATGAGCAATGAGGAGAGAAGTGGCTCTGATAGCGATCCGGATTTTATGGCGGAATGAAATGACTAAATATTATTGCAAATGCTTATGAGAGAATAACAAAGAGAATCTGATAAGGTGGTTTTCTATTCAATAAGGAAATAAGATGGAGCTGTAAAATGCAGCAGAAAACAAGCTTCAACCAGATGATGCTTATCTGCGATAAGAGATGTGCTCATTCGCAAGAAGATCGATACAATGAGGCTCTCAAGGCCTCTTTACAATAAAGCAGGAGTTTGAAAACCTAAACATCCAAAACCTAACCCTGAGGAGATGAAGCTGCCAAAAGTCATGTGGGCCTCGTTTGGGTGCGTCCAATTACATCAACTTTCCCGGGGAGTCTGCTTTGCATACAATCTCCTTTTTGGGCATATGATAGCCCATTGAAATATCTATCCAGGGAATACAATGGTTGCCACAAGATTTCATGATGAAATTTTGCGACCGTAACATACCCCAAAAATGTCGTTTAGGGCTCAAAGCGGATCACGGAGGTTGAGGACGAAAAAGCTACTAAAATAATAGTAAATTATCAAAATTGCCTAGAAAGTTGTTTTGAACCATTTCGAGAAAAGGTGGGTGGCCCGATATCCACGGATCGATTTTTTTGTTGTTCTTCTATCATTTTAGTGCTATTGTGGTGATTTTTCCGGTTATATTAACGTTATTCGCCTTTCTAGCATTTATTTCTATTATACTTTTATATACGGTATATATTACAAGTGGTATCGAGCACTTTCCTCAGCAGAAAGAATGGGTTAAGTTTTGTTGAGGTAGAAGTGTATTAGGCGATCTTTAAACCCGCGAGAGATCTTTTGTTACACACATAAACCTACGGTTGAGGATTCATACACATAGAAAATAAAAGTGGTACTTAATCACACATCACATTTGGCCACCAACCCTGTTTGTACCCATTTGAGTGGTAGCGCATCGGACATCACCTATTTAAAGTCGACCTAGATTACTGAAGCCCTCTTTAGATAAATCGATTGATTAAACATTTGCTATGGTGTCGCGAGAACAACCTTTCGAGGAAGATACTCTATTGCACACGAATTGTCGGGTAGTATGGCACAAAAGTGCGATTAAATATATTAGTTGGTATACTGGATGTTAAGATTGAGTACTCTTGTTGGACCCCACCATTATGTCGGAGAGCTATAGCAGAGACACCATACGTAGAACCAACGAATACCTAACCCTTGGGAATGAAACATAAACAAAATTCAAGCAATTAGGAATCTATTAACGCTGGTATGTTTGAATTTCCAAGTAAATACACATCTCTTTCTAGTTAAACATTTTGGCATTTCCTCTGCCGGTATTCAAGTAGGTATAACTCTGAGTGTAAAAAAATAAAATTCTGAATTTGTTCACCATTATTTGAGACCTATTCATTGGATTCATCTCTTCTCACTTATCACATTCATCCATATCATTTTGGAAAATATTTTGAACCCACTCCCTTTTTAGTTCCCCATCCTCATGGCCCATACCCAGTAGCCAAGACTTGGAAGTTGCTTCAACACCTTGCAATCTTGTCCCCTCGAGACCCAAAAAGTGAAACAACTTCGGTCTTGATGTCGCCATGCATCAATACAATATGGAGTCCTCAATGGAGGAAATCAAAGAATACCTCAAACAATAAATTACTAGCCAGCTTGAATCTGTCACTACAACGATTTGCGCCAAGCTGCATATCCCTACAAATAACCTTCCTCTTCCTCAACTCCACATACACTACTTGGTGACATTCCTCTCATTCCAATAAATTTCATAACCATCACTTTCAATGTGACCCTCGCCTTCCGCGAATTGAATAGATAGAATTTGATAAATACAGTTACTTGGTTGGGTAACCCAAATGGAACAGTATTTCTCATATACAGCATTACAAATGGCTTGGCCAAACTTCGATATGGTGTTCTCCATCTAGATCAAGAATGTTGGAAATGGTAGCAATGGAGAAAACTTCGTCAAAAGGGTAGATTGCTTGAACACTTTGTGTGAGCTTTATATGAATGATTGTCTTGACACCAACCATTTGGGACATTTGACAAAGTTGAAGCAATCGAGAATAGTAGAAGACTTCATAGATACCTTTGAACGCCTGCACGGATTTTAGAACGGAGGGCATGTTTGATGCCTTTTCCAAGAATGTTTTATCGGTGGCCTCAAAGATGGAATGGGGCCCATGTCCTCATGGCTCGGCCTCGAGTTGGGTGGAGAATTTTACACTAAAGGCTAAAGAAGCACAACAGGTTGTATCTTTTAAAAAATGGAAACCCTCCTTTATCCATAACCTAAACCTTTAAATCCCACTACTCCTCCCTCCACCTAAAGATCCAAAAATTGACTAGAATTGAAATGGATGAATGCCAACTCAAGGCCCTTTGTTATAATTGTGATGAAAAAATATTTCACAAGACCCTGAGAGTGTAAGGAACAAAGCTATTCGTCCATCTCAGAGGATGTGGAAACTCCCCTTGTGTCCGAGTCACCTGAACCCACTAACATTACCCCACCCTCCTACCCTCCCAAAGTTGAACCGATAATTTCGTTAAATGGTCTCACTGGCTTCTCGGCTCCCCAACCCCTCAAACTGTCCGGTTACATCAAGCACCATAAGGTCATCATTCTAGTTGATAGTGGGAAGCACCCATAATTTTATTCATCACCACGACCTTGAGAAACTCATTGCTATATCCATGCCATCAATAATTTCAAAATCACGATTGCCAATGGTGGCTCCATGAAGAATGTGGAGGAGTTGTGAAAATGTCACGTCTCGAGATTGAGCTACCACAGAATCTCATATGTTTGCAATCAACATGGGGCGGGTTTGACATTGTGTTGGGTGCGGATTGGCTCGGGACTCTAGGTCCCATTCTCATGGATTTTTAAGGAATTAACCATGACATTTGACCAAGAGGGCCGCGATATAAGTTCCAATCCATCATCGTTGGTTCACCTAAGATCATTAGTTCCCATCGCATGGAAAAGGCTGCTCAAAAAGGGTCATTCTGGTCTTATTGCTCAACTCCATGCCATACCAGCAACAAAAACACCCACCGGTGTCATGCGTACCTCAATCCATCCTTTCTAAACATCAAGTGGTCTTTTCCTCCCCGAGTCCTCCTTCACGAAATTCATTATCTTTTCCATTCCCCTTGTGCAGGAAGCCTTCCTCCCAATATCACAATGCGTATAGTCACTTACTTTCCCAAAATTAAATTGAGAAAATGGTCAAGGGGCGCTCCTTAACTCCTTAATGTAGGCATTATTCATCCTAGTATGAGCCCTACTCTTCTCCTATGGTCATGGTCACGAAGAAGAAGGTTCTTGGCGAATGTATCCTGACTTAGTGCCCTCAATAAAATTACCATTAAAGACAAATTTCCCATTCTGTCATTGATGATGACCTCTGGATGGTAGTGGCAATTCTTTACTAAACTTGATATTCATTGAGACTCTACTTAGATACATATGAAGAACATTCCCAAGACTGCGTTTAGAACTCATTAGGGCCACTATGATTTTTGGTCATGCCCTTTGGCTTGTGTATTCCCCTCCACCTTCAAAGCCTCATGAACCATGTGTCTTCATTCTTTTCTATAATTTTGTCTTAGTTTTTGATGATATCCTCCTTCCATAGCAAGACTTGGACAACACATCTTGCTCATGTGGATCGAGGAGTTATCCATCTACTCTCCTAGCACCAACTTTTCTGAAACAGTCTAAATGCTTTTGGTTCCTGGTAGAGTACTTAGGTCATCACGGTTGGAAAATATGAAATCCGAATTAGTCTAAAATATTGAAGCTATGCAATAATGGCCTCACCAACTCTCAAAGGTTTTGGGATTCTGGGCTTAGGTGCTACTATGTAAGTTTTTTAGAATTATGGGAAGATTGCATCGCCTCTCACTGCTCTCCTAAAGAACTCTTTCACTTGGAATCCAATTTTATTTTCGAAGCTTTTCAAACCTTGAAAGTAGCCGTATTTTCCTCGATCTGGCCCTTCACGATTTCACAAAGACCTTTGTCTTGGAATGTGATGCTTGAGGGAAAAGGAATTGGTGTTTTCCTTATGCAAGAGTGTTGACCCTTGGCCTTTACGATAAGAAACTGTCTGAAAAAATATGGGAAATCTATATGAAAAATGTTGGCTATTAATTCATACCATTGATTTGGCACCATAACTATTGGGGCAATGCTTCCAAATTAGACAGGACCATCAAAGCCTCAAGTATTTTTGGAACAATACATTTCCTCCAGAACCTTAACAAAAATGGGTAACCAAGCTGTTGGCTATGATTATGAGATCATTTACAATAAGGAAAAGAAAATGTGGTTGCAAATGCACTTTCCACAAATATGAAGATGAAGGCTCCTTTTGTCTTTTCCTTCATTGTACCCGATTCGCTCCTAGCTGTTCGCCAGGAGTGTCTACAAGATCCCAAAAGTTAGCAATTGATCCAACAATTGCAGATGCAGGTGCTCCGGCTCCCCGAGTGCCTCTTGGATCCATGAGCTTTGATACAAGGTTGACTTGTATTTAGTAAACAATCAATCTGATCCACGGTGCTAGAGCTTCTTGCTACACCCACAGCGAGGCACTGAGGGTTCACCAAAACTTATGTTGGTCAAAGTTCTTTCAGGATGGTATGAAGCGGGACATTCATGCTTTTGTCATCAAATGTGATGTGTCCAGCGCAACAAAGGGAGAAAGCAGTCATCTCAGGGCACACTACAAGCGCTCAGATTCCACCTTTTGGAAGGATGTATCTATGGATTTTGTTACAGGATTACCCAAATCGGGAATTAAATTAGTCATCATGGTGGTTGATCACCTTTCCAAGTATGCTCATTTCTCGGCTCTTCAACACACTTGTTTACAACATCCATGGTGGATCACATTTTCATGGATTAGGTCTTCAAGCTTCATGGCATGCCACACTCTGTAATTACGTCGCCAACCCAAATTTCACAAGCGATTTTGGCAAGAAGCTGTTCAAGATAAGCTGCCAATTGCCGCATCTGTTCTTATATCATCCCTAGCATGATGGTCAAACGAAGTTGTCAACAAGTGTTTGGAAAACATATTTGAGGTGTTTTTCCTTGAAATAGGTGAGCCGATAGTTACCCTAATTTGAATGGTGGTACAACACTTCATACCATACAACTACATGCATGACTCCTTTTGAAGCGGTATATGGATAGAAGCCACCTTGATCTGTCATACTTACTGTTGTCTCAAAGTATAGGCGGTTGATAAACACTTACAATTAGAGAGCTATTCTTGGTACCCTGAAAGGGCTGGTCATGGAACATGTCGCATGAAGAAACAAAGCGAGATCAAGGTAGCTCTGAACATCGAGGTGAAGAGGATGGTGTTTCTTCTTACACTGACTTTCCTTACAAGAAAAATTCCTCAAGGTCGAGCATTGTGAGAATCTAGTGCCCAAATTTTATGGTCGCCTCTGATTCTCAAACATGTGGGATATAGGTGGCCTATCGGTATCTTTCAGTCATTCGAAGCTATACCCATTTTTTCATGTTTCCTGTAAAGAAGGTGATTGGAACTAAGTGACAATTTCAAACCAACCTTCTTTGAGTTAATTAGAAGAAGGATCCATTTAGCTACAACCTGGCGGTTTGGACTAAGCGTGAGCATCCTGCGTCGAGGAAGAACCATCAAGGAAGTGTTTAATTAGTGGAAAGATAAAACTCCAAAAGATGCCACCTGAGACAGCTACCATTCGCATAACAGATTTCCACATCTCAAGCCTTGAACAAAATTTTTAAGGGAGAGGACATGTTAGGGTCCTAGCGCTGCTCATTAAACACAATATATTCAAATGTAATAAAGGTCAATATTATAAAGACCTTGCAATAAAATAGAATATAAGTCCCGGATGTAGCAAAGACCTAATAGAATCATACGCTTCTAGAAGGATCTTCCTCTAGATGCTTCTTTGATAGAAATATTTATTATAAATAGGAGTCGAGGTATGAGAACCTATCTTGGATATTATTTTAATGAAGTCTGCTCAAATGGAAGTTGTCCCCTTGAAGAACTGTGAACGTGCTTTGGAAATCAAAGTGTTATTTACTTACATTGTTGTTCTTATATCATTTCAATGCTATTATGGTAATTGTTCTGGTTATATTGTTGTTGATACATGCATTTTCTAGCATTTTATTTTATTGCGCATGCTTTTTATATCTAGTATATTACATTCTATATCATAGATGTACCATCATCAACTAGTGATCCACTCACATGGTTACCAAACCCATCACCAAACCATATTACATCAACCATGTGCCATACCATACATCAGCCCTTACTATGCAGTGTACATCAGCCATGTACCATACAAAGTACATCAACCATGTACCATATCCGTACATCAACCATGTATAAAACCTATACCATTTCACACATCAACCAAGATACCAATATATCCAAAATGTGTTACTAATTAATGTATAACATCACCAATGTGCCTCAACGTGTACCAAGAATATGCCCCACACCATGCACCAAAGATGTGTCTCAAACAAATACCAATAGCTATATACTAAAGGTATGACCATAACATAATTAACATGTAACCAAGATGTATCTCAAGCCATGTGTCTCAAGCGTAATGGAGCATCCATGAACCACCAATATATCCAAGATATGCACCAACAATGTACCTCAACATATATACCTCAACCATCATGTACCATACACCCAAGATGATCCTTAAGGAATATACCAAAAATCTGGTATGCCTCCAAAGCATGTTCCTGTCATCCACCAGATGAGCTTCTCATGACAAATATAGAATAACATACATTTTACATTTGTAATTGACTTGGTGCCTTTGATCCTGATACTGCAGGATCTATAGATTTAGCTGGGTCTTCAACAACTTGTCACTAGAAACTTTTCCCTATTATGTCTTTTCCTCACTTGACTAAGACTATTGTCTAGCGGGGCCTCGCATGATGATCCCTAGACAACTCGCGGGGGTGCCTCGTGACACTCTCAATATGACTCACGAGGGCCTTCTTAATTAGGGTTACAGAAAACCTATAAAACCTATACCATTTATAAAACCTATATCACGTACATTAACCATGTATAAAACCTATACCATTTCACACATCAACCAAGATACCAATATATCCAAAATGTGCTTCTTAATCAATGTACCATAACATCACCAATGTGTACCTCAGCATGTACCAAGAACATTCCTCACACCATGCACCAAAGATGCGTCTCAAACATATACCAATACTTCAACAATATACTAAAGGTATGACCATAACATAATTAACATGTAACCAAGATGTATCTCCAACCATATGCCTCAAGCATGTGTAATGTACCATAACATCACCAATGTGTACCTCAACATGTACCAAGAACATGCCTCACACCATGCACCAAAGATGTGTCTCAAACATATACCAATACTTCAACAATATACTAAAGGTATGACCATAACATAATTAACATGTAACAAAGATGTATCTCAAACTATGTTCCTCAAGCATGTGTCGACATCCATGAACCATGTTCCAATATATCCAAGATATGCACCAGCAATGTACCTCAACATATATACCTCAACCATCATGTACCATACATCCAAGTTGTGCCTCAAGGAATATACCAAAACTCACAAAGACATGCCTCAAGCATGTTCCACAATATCACCAAGATGAAACCTCATAACAAATATGATAACATACATTTACATTTGTAATTGACCTAGTGCCTTTGATTCTAATACACAGATCTATAGATTGAGCTCAGTCTTCAACAACTTGTCACTAGAAACTTTTCCCTATTATGTCTTTTCCTCACTTGACTAAGACTATTGTCTAGCGGGGCCTCACGTGACGATCCCTAGACAACTCGCGGGGGTGCCTCGTGTGACACTCTCAATATGACTCACGAGGGCCTTCTTAATTAGGGTTACAGAAAACCTATAAAACCTATACCATTTATAAAACCTATATCACGTACATTAACCATGTATAAAACCTATACCATTTCACACATCAACCAAGATACCAATATATCCAAAATGTGTTACTAATCAATGTACCATAACATCACCAATGTGTACCTCAACATGTACCAAGAACATTCCTCACACCATGCAC
>SNQJ01S0052692.1:12482-45759 GCA_010110895.2 Picea sitchensis | reverse complement strand
AACGCAACACACAGGGTGTACTACACAGTCTCACCCAAAATATCTCTAAGGGTGGCTGCAATACTTAGGTGTTTGCAACATGAGAATGAGTGAAGATATGCGATTGTGCTCTGTAATCTTTATTCATTCAGTATAACATCTAATTATAATAGTCAATCTATTCATGCATGTGGAATACCATATCTAACTAGTTAACTCATTCATCTAACATTCAACAATTAATCAACATAAAGATAGATACATTCATTCACATAACACATGTGTTACTGTGGTTCACCCCCTCCTCGGCTACGTCCACAAAGATTTGGCTCTCAAGATTTTATTATGGTTCAGAATTATATCACATCGTGCGTGTTTACAATATTAGGTCTCAGCCTTTTCCAAAAGATCCTCAATCCCTGCGAGGTTGACTAAATCACATCAGGCTCATCATCCTTCGATCTAACCCTTGGGATCGAGTCTCTCACTCCTTCCCTATCTCACCAGCTTAATGAATCATACAGTACTTACAACTCTCTCTTCCTCTGTATATTTTTGTATAATGTTTCCCCCCTCTGTCTCTCCTCTCTCTCCTTTGTATAGCCTAAGTACTAATTATTTATATCCTTGGCTAACCAACCATTAAAATACATTACAAAAACCCTAACCCTAGCGCAAAAACACTAACCCTAGCGTCGTTAGGTCTTCCTTGCATGCACACCTTGCATGCTTCTCTTACACATGCTTCTTTTCCTTCCAGCTATCCTTTCCTCCTTGCATGCTTCTCCTCCAAAAATATCCTTTCTTCCTGAATCGACCTGCATCCAACATGCCCCCAACCCTGACATGTGGCTCGTTCCGAGCCACCTAAACTTTGTGCACTTCTTCAACAGCTCCTACGAGAGCCTGCAACTTCTCTGTGAGTTCCTTTGCTTGTGTTTGAGCCTGCACGGTCTTTTCTCCGAGTGCGTCCAATACTTGCGCTTTGATCTTGTCGCTTATCATATTTGTGCACTCTGCCTGAGTCTTTGCCATGTTCTTCTTTGCATCTTCTTCCTATGCAATGACGTCCGTTGCCCGCTCTTGGAGAGGTTCCATTTGATCTTGGTGCTCCTTCTTTCATGTTTGCACGACTATGAGTTCTGTCTACAACTTCTTCATATCCTGTGCTCCTTTGAGGCACTTAGTGATCGACATTGTCTTTTGCCTCTACTTGAAGTCCTAGATAGTTGTGCTTATCTTCTCCTCTTCTTGGTCCCACTATTGGACCTTTTGATCCTCCTCTAGCTTTGTCTGTAGATGTGTTGCTTTATCGAACAAGTCGACAGTTGCGTAGACTTGTCGCTCCATATCCTCTATCTATGCTACTGCTTCATGCTTCCTTTGCTCCTTCACCTCTGGGGAAGTGGTAGGGATGAGTTGTTCCCAGAGGTGCTCGATCTCCTGCCTGAATTGATCGATTGTCTGCACAATCTGATCAATCTTCTGCATCATCGTGAGCTCTGTTGTCTGTGCTCTCTTTGGAATTTTGTCATAGGCTACATCCAATCCCTGCTCAAGCCTATCTACGCGATATTTCTCGTATTTGGTCTTGATATTGACCTACTCAAGCACCAATTCCAACTCTTCTCTATTGTCCTTCATCTTCTGCAGTTATGTTGTGTTTGTGCGTGTGTACGAATGTACCTCCTGCGCCACGTTGACTTGCAGTTTATACAATGCCTTGGTTGGTATCTGGGTCATTACCAACTGTATTTGGGAAAAATCCTTCAAGGGTGTCTGACCCACAATTTCATCCATGCGCAACATGTTGGGTGTAACGTGAAACGTCCAGCTCGACTGCACTGTCATCTGGATCCTGTCCTGCTTGTTCGATCTAGTCTTGGATCCTGTCTGTGGTGCTGTTGGGACTGATTTTATTCCTCTGCCGACCCTCTGTGTTTCTTTGATCTGCTCGAGAAGCTGCCTCATGTCTTCCAACTCATCTTAAATCCTGTCCCTTTAGTGTTGAGCTTTGTCAAAATCCTTCGTTGTTCGATCCTGGACCATTTGGGCCACGAGGTCTGTGTCGTCCTCCATGATTTCATATTCTGGTGGTGTTTTGTGTGCCTTAGCTTTCTTGCGTGCACCCACCGTTTTTATAATTGGCCTCTTGGTCTGGCCTTGCTCCTGCTGAGTAACACTTGATGTGGTACCCTATGTTGTTTCAGTCTCTTTTTCCTATTCCTGCGACGCTTGGGTGTTGTTGTTCTTCTTCGCATGGGTTCCTTTCTTGGACACACCCCCTTTCCTCTGTTGCGTCGGATTCTAAAATGTTCTTGGCTTCTTGGGTGCAATTTTGTCTCCTACAGGTGTCTTCTCCTACCCTGCCTCAACTTCCTTATATGCGGGCATCTCTTGATTCAAGTTTGGAATCCTCTAGTCCTCGTGCCAATCCTTGATGTCCATTTCTATGTCCTCTTCCTTGATGCAGTACTGCAGTTGTAGCCATTGGTTCTCGGGATCCTTCTGTTGGCCCTTGACCAAGTTTTAGGAGATTCTTGGTCATATTGACCTATTTTGGGACTTCGACAGCCTATCGAAGGAGGAGCGCAAGACGAAGCGGAGATCACGGGATCTCGACCCACTTTTGGGTCATTTTTGGGTTTTGGGGAATATGTAACGGGAATGGGATGTCGGCCCATGGGTTTACCCATGTTTAGGCCTATTTGGTATGTATAAATAGAAGGATAGGCAATGTAAGAAAAAAGGGGAATAGTGCATCTATGTGATGTGAATGTATGCTTAGTGTGAGTAGAGTTTGTAAGTGCTTTGTGCATGACTGTAAGAGACTTGCAAAGCTAAGTGCAGGTCCTTGTAGTAGATTGTGGAGGGCTTAGTGCTGTAACACGAGGAAGAAGGATCTAGCGAGCTGTGCAGATCTTTTGTCCTGTGCGGAGTAAGGGTTTTGATGGATTTGTTCTTGTAACCGATTGACTAAAGACAATAAAGAAGAAGAGTTGGTGGATGTATCCCCAGGGTGGGGGTGAACCACGTAAACGTTGTGTTGTCTTGCTTTGTGCTTGTCTTAATGTGTTTATGTCTTCTTTTGCTAAGTGCTTTAAGATGATTAGATAGATCTTCTTATGCTATAGTGCTAATGATATATGAGAATATTAGATTTGATCCATATGAATGTGCTTAGTGCTTGATCTACTAGATCTGACCTTTCTATTGATGCTAAGTGCTTAAGTACGTTATAACAGTGTGAATGCTGCGAAGCCCTGTTTTATCAGCGAAGTGATTATTAATTACATATTGAGGAATTGATGATGCTAAATGATTTATTAAGTAGTACAATCATAGATCTGTGTCCCAACTAAGGTTGTAGACACCTGAGTCTTGCTACCACCCCACCTCTACCTCGGGTGAGACTTCATCTGCTTCATAGGTATTGCCGAAAGGGCCGATAGTTAGGGATTTTTTGGTGCGTTGTTGTAGAGTTGAACCCTGGGTCTTCCCTTGTGCCAACAAATGGTTTCGTTGTCGGGACCTAAAACTGTGATTGCTGGGAACTAAGGTAAGGAAAAGAGAAGTTCTATGCATAGATCTACTGCTAAAGTGCGCGGTATCGGACCTGAAACTGTGATCACTAGAACTGAGAAAGAAGAAGCTTTGTGCAAAGATTCGACCTGGGATTGTGAAATATCTGTGCGTAGATATGTGCCCTAGTGCGTAGTGTCCTACTTGATTTATAAAGCTTTGTGCTAAAGAAAGAAGCCTGATCTGAAGAAAGAAGATCAAATTTGAAAGAAAGAAGCTCGATCGGAAGAAAGAAGATCATATTTGAAAGAAAGAAGCCCGATCTAAAGAAAGAAGATCAGATTTGAAAGAAAGAAGCCCGATCTGAAGAAAGGAGGTCGGATTTGAAGGGAAGAAGCAAGATCTGGAAGCTTTGTGCTCTAAGAAAGGTAAAAGTGAGAACGTCTGATTAAAAGAGGTAAGATCTGCAAGCTCTGTGCCTCTGATAAAGATAAGAATAGTGAAAAGTTTTAGATCTGAAAGCTTTGTGCTCTGTAGAAGTAAGATAAGTGGAAATTTTCGTTTCTAGAGTATGGATCTAGGTATGTTTAATAGAGTCCATCCTAGTTTGAAAACTAGGGCATTAATAGATGAAAGAAGGTTTGATATGAATAGATCTGATAAGAATAGTGAAATATATGTTATACCTATGCATAGAAAGAATGTTTGGACTAACAAATGGATGCAGGATCCTAGAAATAATTTGTTGCAGGTTAACTCCTATGATCCTAGCATGCAGTACAGGAGAAGCTGGGGATCATTTAAAAGAAAGAGAGGATTAACCCTCAGTTACAGTTGCAGAAAACCGGGACATATTGCTAAAGAATTCCCTGGGAGAAGACCTAGTTTTCTTTGTTGCAAAGCTATGGACCATGAAGTGTTGGATTGCCCCAGAATGATTGTTAATCTTGAAGGAATGAATTTGAATCAAGAAAACCCTAAGACAAGTACTCCAGAGGCTATAACAGAACCCCAGGAAGAATAAGAGAAAGTATTGCTATAGATGAGAGAAACCTTGAATTACCACGACATGTTAGATTATCAGAGATATTTAAAGACAAGGAACACCTTGAAGAAAGAATATGAGACTTTGACATTGACTGTGTTCTAGATGAGGAAAGACAGGTGAATATCATGACAGAGAGAACTTGGAAAGCTATAGGAAGGCCTGTTATGACTCCCTCATTAGGAGGACTAGGGTTATTCAAAGGAAAAATAGTAAACCTGTGTGGAAAGCTCACTCATATATCTATGACCGTCAATGGAACTTCGACAAAAGAATATTTTGATATTATTAAATTTCTTGAAGACAGCGCCCCGTTTACCATGTTAATAGGAAAACCTTGGATTGACAGAGCTCAAGCCAGACGAAAGGAAGAAGAAGAAGTTTTGGAGCAGAAGAAACAAGAATTAAAATATTTCATGACCAAAAAGATTGCATACTTGATTTAAGAACAGGAGAACAAATCAAAGCTATTTAACACTAGAAACCCAGATGTCGAAGCTGCAAGAACATTAGAAGACTCACAGGAGACTGAAGTACCTATCTTGGATAAAGAATAAGTATTATCCTAGAACCCTAGGGAAGAATCTCAACAACGCTAAGTGACTAGGACCACAAAAGATAAGAATCATAATAGAAAAATACATACCGAGTCAAAGCTCACTGGAAAGAAGGATAGAAAGCTAAGTAAGAAGAGGGATAAGATTGAAAAGTTACATAAGATTCTAGAGGGAACTTCGCAGAAAGAAAATTTGCAAAATTGGAACTTCGCCGGGATATCAGAACAACGACACATGGTACTTCGCCAGGGCGAAGCAATATAGTCGTTGGGGCCGATTTATCCATTCGATTGCCGCTCCGAATGGGTCAGAAAGAACTTATAGCTCAACACCAGACCATTGGACCATGCCATAACAGTAAAAACAAGAGTTAATGAGGCTTCATACCCGTTACAAGCGAATCATTTCTGAGTTGCCTACTTATCCCATCGTGCCATGCATAGAGAACACTTTTGCTAACTAAGAGTTTGAGCCCACAAACTAAGTGAATTGTATATAGTGATCATTGCACTATTGCTATTTGTTCTAGTGCCGTATCTAAGTTCATCGTGACCCCAATAATTTTAATCCCGAGTGCGTATGTCTAATGAGCTCACCGCAGTTGAAGAATCAGTAACGAAATTTCTCCTCGACTTGATGACTGAAAGAGTCATGTCAGAGAGAGGAGTGTCTACAGGTGTACAATCATCTTCGACAAGAGGACTGTCGGCCTCTCCATCCACTGCTCGAGTCGGACCATCCCGACCATCCGATGAGAAGCGAACCAAGCACAGGGATGACCTCGCGAATGCCAAGTCGATTCCGAGCATATTACCCACCTATATACCACCTCTAAGCAGTGTTGTAAACTGCGATAGCGTACCTAGAGATTTTGAGTACGCCTTGGTCACTGCGTACCTCCTGAAGGGGATATGCGTAGTGCGAGCAGACCAAGATAAGATCGCAGCATTGAAGTTTAGCAACTTCAACCCGAGAGATCGCAAGGTCTACAACATGTTATACCTGTATAAGTACTTGACCAAAACTAAAGTGAAGAATTCGAAGATCGTTCCTCAGTCATGGACCCATAACCTCGCGCAGTCCACACTGCTCAACGTCATGAATATCTCGCACTTCGGAAGGCACGTAGAAGTGAATGCATGTGTCAAATTTTTGTTGTCCTATTATCATGGAGGTTATTTGTGGTTAAACCGCCGTATCACATTAGATCCGATGTTGATCAATCAGATCACAGGGATAAGCATGCAAGGCCCCGACCCATAGGATTTCTACCCCGGAAAGACCATGGATCGCGCTTTAGCTCAAAATATAAAAGACACCTACGACGATGTTGAGAAGGGCGCACGAGGCTACAAGGTAGCTTCTATCCAAAGAGGCACAGTGCGCCTCACCTGCCAATTGATTGTAGGAAAGTTGGTGCGAAAGAATCGACCCACCCAAGTGACTGGTTTTGTAGTCGACCTCGTAGGGAAGTGCGCAGAAGGACTTAAGATGAATTAGGCACAGTACCTGGTAAACCAGTTGGAACTGGACTGCAGGGAAGCCCAAGATCAGGGATATGAATCCCACTTCAGTTGGCTACTGAGCCTGATCTCTTTCATTGCATGGGAGATGCTGCAAGGTGCGACCTTCCCGAACATTGATCCATTTGAACCTCTGGTTACGAAGTTCAATACACTGTGGTACTCGAATGACATGAATAAACAGTGGCATTCAAATGTCGTGTTCCATACGTATTACAACCAATTGAAGGTAGCCATCCAGTCCGAGCCTTGTATGACCTCGAATACCCTCCACAGGTTTCGACCCTTAATGAAATTCAGCGTGGACTGCCATTTTATTTACATCACAGCGCGCGCAGATGGACATAAACAACAGTTGCAATCATACTACAAGCTGATGGAGGATGACTTGGAAGAAATTACCAAGGAATGGTCGACGAACCTCCTCATTCCAGCAGACCCTACGGAGGTGTCCTATATAGACAGTCCATAAACTGTGTCGGATACAGTTGGACCTAGTAAGATAAAGAAGACCAAAGAGGTCCATGATTTAGACAACGCATCCGTGAAGACCGCTTCCATCTCAGTAGAGCAAGGAGGAGATGGTGGAGAGATAGATGGTGCGTAATTTGAACATAAGAAAGGTGAGGTTACACCGCCTAGAGATGAGGAGGACCCCTCAAAGAAAAGGAAGGTTTCCCGACTGAAATCCTCATCTCGGAAGAAAGTGAAAGCAACCARGACCAAATTTTAGACCACCCTCACCTCAGACAACTTCGACTTGATCGTCGCAGCACTGAACGATGATTCGCTGGAGATAGCAGAGAAGCAAGAAGCTAAGAAGGAGGAGGTGTTCATTCGGATTAAGGATGAGCTCCAAGGGGTGCAACAGGCATTACAGTCCAGCCGTGTAGTTTCTAATACGCCTCTGTCAACAAGAACAACAGAACTGGGTGATGAGCCATCTCAACTCCACCAGATTGTTGATATAGTCGAAGCTCGCCTTCGACGAGCACATGAGGAGACAAAAAAATCCACCCAGACTTTAGCATGAGCACATGGAGACTTTCTAGAGAAGTGCAGTACTAAAAAATGAGAGAAGCTTTCTCTCCAGGTAAATTTTGATGAAGAAAAATCCCAGTTGCATAAAGAAAAGGAACAGTTGCTCGCCGAGCAAATCGAAGTAAAGGAAATGGTTCACAGAGCACTTCGCTCTGTGATAGTCATCAAAGTAAAGGCCAAAGAGATAGTTCCACAGTAGGTGGCACAACTTGAAGAGGTAATCCAACAACTCCAACAACGCATATCAGACTTGGAGCTCTGCACCATGCCCGAGATCCCTCAAGATGTAAGAGACCTAAGAGAAGAAACTGCCCACAACGCAGTTGACAAATTAAAAGATCTTTCCTTGGAGTGCAAGTAGCTGAGTAACCGGAGCACCTAGACATATGATAACCTCACCGAGAAACCATAGTTACAGGCATTAGGTTCGCAACTCAAGGAAGCAAAGCAACACACAGACACACTATAAGCGCAGCTGAAGGCCTTGTCGGTTGTGGAAAGAATGAAGTGGTCTCAGGAGCAACGCACCACCCAACAACAGTTTCATATGATTCAAAGCAGAGTAATGGAAATTACTCAATGACTTCAACCAGTACAAGATAAGGCGTGCTAGTTATTCACAAAGGTTGAAAGTCGAGGAGCAGATCTAGAACAAGTTGTCATCACAGTAGAACAACGCCTAGAAGGGCCAGTAAATGACACAGTGATCCAGGAATTCACTGAGAAAGAGGTCGTATCACAACAGCAGGTCAAAGAAGCTCGAGCCAAGTTCGAGGCCTTTGAAGTAGAACTAGTCAGATCAGAGTGACTTAGGATGAGTCACAGGTGAGTGTTGGGGGCCTGTTGGCCCTTGACCAAGTTTTGGGAGATTCTTGGTCATATTGACCTATTTTGGGACTTCGACAGCCTGTCGAAGGAGGAGCACAAGACGAAGCAGAGATCACGGGATCTCAACCCACTTTTGTGTTCTTTTTAGCTTTTGGGGAATATGTAACGAGAATGGGATGTAGGCCCATGGGTTTACCCATGTTTAGGCCTATTTTGCATGTATAAATAGAAGGATAGGCAATGTAAGAAAAAAGGGGAATAATGCATCTATGTGATGTGAATGTATTCTTAGTGCGAGTAGAGTCTGTAAGTGCTTTGTGCATGATTGTAAGAGACTTGCAGAGCTAAGTGTAGGTCCTTGTAGCAGATTGTGGAGGGCTTAGTGCTGTAACGCGAGGAAGAAGGATCTAGCGAGCTGCACAGATCTTATGTCCTGTGTGGGGTAAGGGTTTTGATGTCTTTGTGCTTTTAACCGATTGAATAAAGACAATAAAGAAGAAGAGTTGGTGGATGTAGCCCCAATGTGGGGGTGAACCATGGTAAACGCTGTGTTGTCTTTCTTTGTGCTTGTCTTAATGTGTTTATGTCTTCTTTTGCTAAGTGCTTTAAGATGATTAGATAGATCTGCTTATGCTTAGTGCTAATGATATATGAGAATATTAGATCTGATCCATATGAATGTGCTTAGTGATTGATCTGCTAGATCTGACCTATCTATTGATGCTAAGTGCTTAAGTACGTTATAACAGTGTGAATGCTGCAAAGCCCTGTTTTATCAGCGAAGTGATTATTGATTATACATTGAGGAACTGACAGTGTTAAATGCTTTATTAAGTAGTACAATCACAGATCTGTGTCCCAGCTAAGGTTGCAGACACCTGAGTCTTGCAACCACCCCTACCTCTACCTCGGGTGGGAGTTCATCTGCTTCACAGGTGTTGTCGAAAGGGCCAGTAGTTAGGGATTTGTTGGTGCGCTGTTGTAGTGTTGAACCTTGGGTCTACCCCTGTGCCAACACCTTCCATGCTTGGATAAACACAATATTCCTCATCACTTTGAAGTTGGCTATGCCTTGATATTGTGCGACCACTTTTGGCGTAATCCGCCAAGTGTTGGCAATGTTTTCCTGCAGGTCATTGTAATACCCTGCGAACATGCTTGCATTTTCACTTTTGTTCTTGGGGTCTAAATTAATCCCTAGTGATGGGTATCGCACTGCACATAAATGATTCGATCTCTCGAAAAAGTATGTGTACTTAGGCTCCCTCCATATGACCAAAGCGATCAGGATGTTGAGCCAAGAATAGTGAAATGTTGTCCCCAAGTCCTATGCATCGTTGCAGTATTCCAGGAACAGATTTAACAAGTACAAGGCCTAGCTGAGCATAGTGCCCTATGCACATTGTGTTGCAATTGTTACGACCCCGACAGGGACTTCCTCCTTGCGAAACTTCCTGAGTAACTTGTACGCCATGATTTTTGTGGTCATCCTTGTTGTTGCGTCACTAATGTGATTAATTATGATTCTGTGCAACCCTATTTCTATACCATAGGTATTCTTCATTTCCTCGGCCAGTTCCTTCTCCTTCGTCTTGTCATCGGGGAACTGTGTGGGTGTCATTTACGAGGTGGAAGTCCTGTAATGCATGTAATGAGCTCTACGTCTATTGAGACGGGCTCTTCGACCCATAGGTATCATCTGTGGGTAACTGCCATCAGCTTCTTGATGCAGTTTCTTACGTCCAGACCCCTTCCAAAGTGAGGGATCTCCAACAGGCCTAGAATCCCAGTTTTGGCCAGTCTCGTTGCCCACTGTTTTGGTTGGTTAATTGCTTCGCTGAAGTGTCCTATACCCACAGTATCCAAGTAAAATTTCTTGGAAAAATCCAGAAACTTGTCCATGTCAGTCACATCATGGTTTGAGCACCGTAGTTTCTCCACATGGCCTAACAGGTTACCCATGACACACACCCCTTTTAGAATGCGCAACAAGGCTATGGTTGTGGCAGCATACCTGTGAGATGATATTGCTACTGGTTGCTTGCCCTTGCATTGTGGTAGTTGACTCGAAGTTCCAACCTCCATTGTCCTGTCTTCTGCATACTCCTTTTCCCAACCAATGATAGCTTCCACTGTGCCCTCTTGTGGCTGTTTTAGCGTGGTTGTGTGTGACCTTTCTAGCGCAGTCGTTTCTGGCTTGTTTGGGACTGTCCCATTAACCCTTGGTGATTCTTCAGGGCTTTCAGAGTATGAAGGATTTCCTGTATCCTGGGTCTGTTGGCTCTGTCCTACTTTCGACATATCGATGTCCATTCCCATTGGTGCTTTCTGTTGGGTTTTCTCCACCACTGGTGTGGGGCTTCCAGGTGTCATATCGGGCGACGAGATTTCATCCAAGTTGATGAATTTTGGAGGATGAGGTGGTGTTTTTCACTTTCCTGTGGCTGTTAAGGTGCCATGAGGTTGCTTCGAGGTTGTCTGCAGGTCTGGCTCGACGCTCCTATCTTGGGTGGTGCCATGGTGGTAAAGGTATTCTCCGTCGAGCTTAGTTGGTTCTGTAAGTTCTGCAAACTTTCTCTCTGCTCCGTCTACTCTGTCGCTCTGTGCTTTTCTCAAATTCACAATAACCCTTCTGATCCTCACATGCTTACCTTATATAGTAATCATGTGAAACTTCTCGGAGACATTACCCAACTTGCATTTTGAATGAATTGGCGCTTCCCGCGTACTTTCCATTGAATTCCCTTGCCGTCACCAGTTGGCACAATAAATACGATGTGCCACCAATTGTTCTTGTCATTCAAGTTTGATAGCCATCGTCCATTGGTGCTTATTTTTTGTACCTGTCCTTTCTATCGTTTGTTCCTTTTAGTGACCGTTGGTCCTTTCTGTCATGCTAGCGTTTCCAAGTGCACGTGCCCATTATATTTTCTGCGCACTACGCCTTTGTTGCTATCTTTGTATATCCGACACGGTAACCCCTTTGTTAGTTTTTTATTTTTTTCAAGCGCTAGGAGATCGATTGTCCCTATACAGCTTCAGTCGACTCCCATTGATCATCCCTCTGATTTTTGTTCCTCCTAAATCCTTCAACTGTACAAACCCCCCATCTATGATAGTATTTACTTTGTATGGTCCTAACCAATTCATTATGAGTTTTCCTAGGTGCTGAAGAGATTTACTGCCATACACCAAGACTAAGTCTCCCTCCTTGAAATATTTCCTCTTGATATGTCTATCATGCCAAGCTTTGCCCCTTTCTTTCTGTAATTCTTGGTGAAACCCTGCTAGAATCTTATCTTCCTCCATGATCATCAGCTGACTTAGCCTTTCCTGTACTGTGACTCACTCTGTCATGTTGGTAATTTATGTGACACACATAATAGGTACAAAAAACTCTAATGGCACCACTGATTCTTGTCCATACACCAATATGAATGGTGTTTGCCCTGCCAATTTTTTTCATGTGGTCATGTATGCCCACAGTACTGTTGGTATATTCAAGTCCCAATCGTCCCTATTAGCGTTGCAAATATTTGTTAGTGCATTCTCGAGGATCTTGTTAAAGGATTCCACTGTTCCATTTGATTGATGATGATATGGGGTATTATTTTGATGATAAAATTCAAACTCCTCAGTCATATCCTTAATAGTGTTGTTAATGAAGTGAGTGCCCTGGTCACTCATCAAAATCCTTGGTCAGCTAAATCTAGTGATCAATTTCTTAAACAACAAGTGTGTTGTTGTCTCTGCGTTGCAATATTTTACTGGTGTTGCTTCTTCCCATATTGTTAAGTACTCTGTCATAGTAATAATGTACCTCGCTCCTGA
This sequence comes from Picea sitchensis, assembly GCA_010110895.2. Classification (NCBI taxonomy): domain Eukaryota; kingdom Viridiplantae; phylum Streptophyta; class Pinopsida; order Pinales; family Pinaceae; genus Picea; species Picea sitchensis. Next base: position 33,433 of record SNQJ01S0052692.1, on the reverse strand, counting down.
TATTTTTTCTAGTGGGTTAATTGTTCCCACAAAATCTATTTCCCATTTGTCAAATACTTGCAAGGTTACTTGTGGTCTCATGGGAATCTCGTCTGTTTTATTTGGTTTACCAACCCTCTGACATACATCACATTTTTGGCAGTATTCCTTTGATTCTTTGTGAACTATCGACCACTATAGTGCTGCACGCAATACCTTCTACGCGGTAGCTTTCCCTGCATAATTTCCTCCTGCTATTCCCTCATGGGTTTCTGCTAAAATCCTAGGTATTTCATGTTCTAGCACACATCTTCTCAAGATTCTATCGACACCCATTTTGTATAAGTGCCTTGCAATAAATTGATAGTTTGGAACCCTGACTACCATATTTTTCTTTTGTGCAGTGTTGAATTCCTATGGTGCAATCCCTGTACTCAAGTACTGGATGATGTATGTGAAGTATTCATCATCTATTTGGACTGAAAATAGATGTGCATCGAGAAATTTGTTGTCTAGATTCATATTTTCCCCCCCATTAGTGATCCTCGACAGGTGATCAGGTCATGCGTTCAACTTCCCTGGTTTGACTATCACTTCAAAGTCAAATTCCTGGAACAATAATAACCATCTACAAATTCTCCCCCCCAATACTGGCTTGTTGATGAGGTGTTTGAGAGTTGAATGGTCTGTGAACATCTTGAAATGTTTTCCCAATAAATAATGCCTGAATTTTTGAAGCGCATAGACCATAGCTAAGCCTTCTCTTTCTGTGGTATTGTAATTTTGCTCCGATTCTGACAGTTTTTTGCTAGCAAATGTTATGGGATGGTCCAATTCTCCTGATCCTGGTTGTGCCAGAATATATCCAAGTGCTATGGTTGATGCATCTGTGTGTACATGGAATGTCTTTTCCCAATCTGGGAATACTAGTATTGGTGTGATTACCATCTTCTCTTTCAGGGTGTCCAATCCACACTGACAATCCTCATTCCACTGAAACTTGTTGTCTTTTCTTAGAAATTTATCCATTGGTGTAGTGATATGCACATACCCCTTTATAAATTTCATGTAATATCCTATGTGTCCCAATTTCTCTCTCAATTGACAGACTGATTTTTTTGGTGGTAGATTAACAATTAATGCAATCTTGGAAGGATCTACTAGAAAGCCTTATTTGCATACTATATGGCCCAATAGTATTCAAAAAGGTGTTTCAAAGATGCACTTATTGATATTTAACGATATCTGAAGCTGCCTGCATCTTTCTAACATCAACCTCAACACCCCTACATGGTCTTTCAACGGACTATAGACTATCCAATCGTCCAGATATACCGCTAGAAACTGGTGGATGAATTTTTTGAATGCAACAATGACTACTTTGGAAAATACTGTTGGTGCATTATTTAGTCCAAACAACATGACTGTATACTAGTAGGATTCCCATTCCATGGAAAAAGTGGTCTTGTATCTATCTTTTGGTGCTATCTTGATTTGATGGTATCTTGAGAATCCGTTGGTAAATGAATAAGCTTCATGTCCTCCTACGTTCTCCAACACCTCATATATGAAAGGAGTAGGGAACGGGTCATGTAGGCATGCATCATTCAACTTCCTCAAATCGAAACATATTCTTATACCCCCTTGTTTCTTCTCCTGATCTACCATCAAGCTTACCCATTCAGATTCCTCTACAGGTTCTATGATTCCAACCTCCAACATCCTATCGATTTCGTCTTTGACTTTTTTCTTCCATATAGGGTTTAGTCTATATGGTCGTTGTTTGATCGATCTTGCCTCAGCTCTGAGCAATATCTTCATTTCACCTAGATCTTCTGCTATGTCTTTCATTTCTATGAGAGTTGTTGGGAACAGGTCATTGTACTGACACAGTAACTCTGTTATGCTTTCCACTGTATTCTCATCCCAATAGTCTCCAATGCAAGCCATTTTGGGGTTCTCAACTGTCCTAATGTTGACTTTCTTCACCTTGATCGATGTAACAATTGCTTTTGATTCCAGAGGTGGAACTTCCACTTCTCTTTCTCCTTCAACTTCCTCAATCTGAATATCGTGTGGGTCATGTTCATATGGTTCTTCTTCCTGCACGTGGTAGCATGACAATAGTTTTTTTACTATATGTCTATTTTGTTGTTGTTCTTTCTTCAAGAGTTCAACTTCTGGTTCTTTAATGAATATCACCCCTCTGATTTGTTTAAGTGATGTGTCTATGTTGGGGTTCTCATGCTCAAATGAGAAAGTGACTGTAAAGTTTTGTTGTAATACTGTCCAGTTTGTAGTTCCTTTGTGCAATTCCTAGTCTGTATACCAATTTGTTGGGATGCCTTCTAATGTATGAACAAAGTGATGAGGCCAGTTATCTAGTGGTGTCATTTTCCATAGCATTCTGCACTTCTCCAAGTGTTCTACTGGTGCCCCCTGTCTGTCATATTTCTGCAGCTGGTTGCTTCCTCATTTTGCGCCAAACCTAATGAGCAATAACCGCTTACATTGGTACTAGTAGTTGATTATTTCTTTGTGCGCACCCCACTATCTTGCAGGTGTTTCCTTGAGTGTTATATCCAGGACTGAGAGCCTCTAATTTTCTAACACTTCATCTCTGTACTGTGTTAAGAATTTTTCTAGGTCATTCAACCCGTGGAAACTAGGAGGTTCCCTTATCTCCGTACCTACCCATCTTACTACGTGGTAAATTCTTGCGCATATTCTTGTGGAGACTTCGTGTAACCTCTGCTACCAATTTTATAAGCATGTATCTGAGTCTGACGCACATGAGGTGATGCTTCTCCAACTGAGTTCCCTATATGAAGTTGGATTCACATAATCTTCCTCCCACGTGGTTGTTCTGTATAACTAATTAATTTCCTCCAGGACCAAACAAGCAGGTTCTACAAACCTTTCCCCTTTTGATGGGTCCAATGGCACAATGACTCTGTATTCTCCTGACTTGAATGTCATATTTTGTGTCTTTAAGTTGATAATGGCCTGGTTATCAAATGCCAAATCCAATCTAAGAAATGCCTGATAAGGTGTTGTGCCATCAACTATCTCGATTACTTCGAAGTCGGATATAGTCCGTACTCCATCCAGATCTATTGTCACTCCTTTTAGTCTTCCAATTGGTAGAAATATGTGTTGATTTGCTAGTTTTAGTTGAACATGTGAATATCCTAATGTGGGTTCTCCCGTACATTTCCATGTCTTTTTAGGCAATACATTTACTTTGGATCCTAAATCCAGTATAATATCTCCCATGTTGGCGTTTAGTCTGAATTCCCTGTTTGTTTTCCTTCTCATATGTAGATGATTAACTGTTTTCCGTTCTAGCTTTCCTTTTGCCTCTATGCTACATCTTTCTAGAATATTTTGTAAACAATGGATGGATCATTTAGTAGTCTAACACAGAATTGCAAAAAAACCTTAATCATACTTACTTGTCCTAGTGGTTGTGTTTCTTCGGTGTGATCCAGCGATGGAGGCATCTCATACGTTGACACTTCCTTATTATACTTCCCAATCAATGTCGATGCAATGTCTGGTTTCATAAATCCTTGTCTAGCTTGCTTGAATGTCTCCTTTTCATTCTGCGCATAAAACTAATTATTTGGTTTGGCATTATTTTTCACCCATTGGTTTTGTGTTGGCTCTTGTCTTACTACATTGTTTCCTGTTTTAGCTCCTCCCCATGTAACTATGTTGATGTTTCATCCTTCATCCCTCGCTTCTGCTAAAATCCACTAAACATTCTGATTTTTCTGATTTCTCTTCTCATGGATCTTCCCTAATAGTGTCGGACATTCTTTTGTGTCATGATCTGATGCGCGACAATACATACAGGTCATTGGTGGAAGTGGACATTCTCTTGCATAATGTCTTCGTTGTTGAGAATTGTGGCATACCACTGGTTCTTTGCCTCTTCCAAATCCTCCTCTTGCTCTTCCTCCACCTCTGTAGCCATCTCGATCCCCTCGCGACGCATTATACTAAGGTGCACGGTTATACTGTGCATTATTGTAATGTGGTTGCACGGTATTGTACTGCGATTGCGCAGTGTTATATTGTTGTTGTGCAATGTTATATTGTTGTTGTGCAGTGTTATACGGGGATGGTACTTGGTTAAAATGAGGTGCGGCTTGCCCGATCATTATTTCTGCATGCACCCTGTATGCATCTGATGTTCTTTCCCTCATGAGGTCCATGGTTCTGCAATCTTTGTCATCATGGCCTATTGACTTGCAAAATTTTCAATACGAGCTCTTCGATACTGTCTGGTACTTTTGTATTATTGGGAAGTGGTATGGATCATAACCCTGTTTCTTATAGATCTCACACCATAGTCCTCCTGTTGGCAGTGGGTTTGGCATTCCTACTACCATGTACTGCGTGAATGTTGGACATCCGTTCTTATGGTTTCCTTATGTCCTACATGTGTTACACCAAATAAATTCTCTTTTGTCCTTACCTTTGTTTTGGTTTAGCTGGAATGTTAAATTCTTCATATCCTCCTTCAACTCCTCTATGGCTGGATTTGTCTTCTGATATTGGTTCTCTTCCAGTTGTAGGGCTTCCTGTATAGCCTCTGCCCGTGTCTGAAACTTCTATTGTCGCAACGGATATCTCAAGTGTGGTAGTAGTGAATTGGCGAACATATGACTATGTTGCATATCTTTCATGACGTATTTTAGCTTTCTTTTTAATCGTTTGAATCTATGGTCAATCTCCCATACATATTCTCTTGGTTTCTGTCTAATATCGATCATGTTGTTCATGTATTGATCCTTTGAACTAGGATTCTGTAACTCATTTATCAACAACTTCTTGATATCTCCAATCGTTCTGGTTGTCCTTGGCGGGTTGTTCGTAGCTAAACTCATGTACCATTCCGGTGCGCGATCTCTTAATGTGATAACTAATTTTGCAAGTTTAGTGTCCTCATCTGTGATTTGTTTCGCTTCCCAGATATTTTCACAGATAAACATGTGTTTCTCCAGGTCCTTCAATGCCTCTCCTTTGAATTATGGTAACATGATGGTGGGATCATTTCCTTCCATCCTGAATGTTGAACTAGTACCTCCGTGCGGTGTAGATACTTGACTAATGATTTCTGAACTAGCTCCCCTAGTTGTTGTTCCTTGTTTATATGTACTTCTTGTTGTCTTCCTTCTCTCAAAATTCGGTTGTCTAAATGGTAGTGTTCTTCTTGGTGTATTGGTCACACATGGATTTATGGGTGACACACTGACACTGATATGGATAGGAGTGTTTCCTTCTATTTCCTCTCTTGTACCTCTCGTCTTCCTCTCATATTTCATACATAGGATTTCCTCAATCTTATCCATAGCCTGAAGATCCTCTATTTCGTCTTCATCACTTGCCAAGCCTCCCCTCCCGTCTATGACTCTCTTCTTGGCATTCACCTAATATTGGTAGGGTACTCCACTGCGCGTCATTCCAGTTGTTTCCATGATCTGCTTGATATGGTATTCATCCATCATAATTGGGTCCAAGGCCTCCTCCTTCTTTCCTTTATCCCTTCTTCCATTTCTCCCTCTCTTGTCAGTGCTTCCCCCCTTCCCCCATGCACACAGGTAATTTTAGTTGTCTGGATCCATTGTCATTACACCTTTTTTATATAGTAATATCTTAATGGAAGTATATAACGATCTGATGTACCAACCTCAAGGTCCCTTCAAGAACTCTTGTTCAGTGGCGCTATAAGACTTCGTTATATCTACTGCAAATTATGTGATAAATACTGCAACAATGTTGTCTAACCAGAAGTCTACTTCACATGTAAACTTATTATCAACTTGTTGTAATTGCATGATCTCTTTAGGATTCCACTCTAGTTTTCTGATCCAATTTGTAGGATGGTTGTCTTTCAATCTCTTTATCCACTCCTACAATACATGTGGGTAATCACAAAAAAAGACTTCATGCAAGTCACTGAATACGTACTTGTCCAAATATTTGCGCGGTGTCCACTTCAGATTTATGTTATCTTTCTACGCAAATTCTATCTCCTTTGTCTTCAACCAACTCTTTATCTTTACCTTCACTGGATTCCACGGTCTCAACATTCCCTTTTAGATTCTCATTCTCTCAATGACTTGTTGTCCGATTAGACATTCTTTTGACGCATATTACACAAATCTCACATACTCAGTCCCATTTTCTTCCAAACAATCGACAACATAACCATTTGTTGTCTTTCTTATCTTCTATTCGTCTTGAGGATTATTTATGGTTTATTCTGATTCTACCTTATCATCATAGCTTGAACTTGGTTCAGATTTGATAAGCTTCCCAACAAAATCCCTTTAAAACTATCGTCTCCTCTTGTAGACCAGAAGGGAATGCAACACTAAGGATGTACTGTGCAGTCTCACCTGAGATAGTTGTTGGGTCTTCGTTTTGACACTCTTATTACCTTATCTTATCTTCTATCTTGATCGATTGTACCTCTGACATATGCATATTTTTTCTATTTCCTCCACAAACCTACCTTGTGACCTTATTCATATGCATAATGAGGTAAACCATGTTAAAAACATGCTTCGTTTGATTTATTAATTAATTGGGACTAAATGATTGTTGTTTATGCTTCTAATTACTTTGATTACTTTAAGCAACTTTCATGACAAGGCTTTACCTCATCCGGTACTCATCTTCGAGATTCGTCCGATACTTCCACTAGTCTGGTACTGTAACATTTCAACTATTCTATTCTGGTACTCTACCTATTCTAGTACCAACTCTATGCTATTTCGGTACCAACTCTGCGTTGATTCGGTAACAATATCTGTTACTGTGTTAGTTTGATACTAAACCCACTTCTACATGATTGACGTTTTGAATGAGTACACTAGCGATGGCTCCAAGAAATTGGTTGGCTGGAATCATCCTTGGTTCGTTTGAAGACCATGATAGACTTCACCACTCTATGCACTTCGTGTCATGAGGATGAAGTCCATGATAGACTTCACCACTCTATGCACTTCGTGTCATGAGGATGAAGTCCATTCCTTGAGATACACTACGTTCATCAATTGTAATATTTTGTAAACATTTGCTGATTTTCTTCAGACATCGATTGTAACGGTTGACCTTCTTTAAAACGGACGTTGTGTAGATTATCAAGGGAGATCATATACATCATTATGCTCAGAAATTGAATGTTGAATTACTGATTCACTCGTTTAATTGAAAGAATACGAATGCTAGTTTTTTGCAATTCATGGATGTGATTAAAGTGTCTATTTTGTAATTTATTTAGATCTACCTTGTTGGTTCAGAAAGGGTCAACTGCCCCAACCAAGGTAAGTCTCCCTGTATATGTTTATGTGTGGACATAATTTAATTTTGTGTGAGTGTGCAAATAAAATAATTGTGTATTGCAAATGATTCTGAGTGCATGAACTTTCCTAAGTACAACATAGATATATGAATATATACCTGTTGATTTTGGATCAATGTGAATGATTCTATTATATTAGCAGATGATTTTGGATCAGTGTAAATGATAGTAGATGATTCCATTTCTATTTCTACAAGGTGGTATTTAGTCAACAAAATTTGGGTAGATGTTTGGGATTGTTAGATAAGCAATTGTTAATTGAATTTGGAAGTATTAGTAATTGTGTTGTTCTCAGTAGGTACATGAACAATTAGACTTCATCTCTCACCCTTCATGCATCAATAATGAAGTCTTTTAATCATATTGACTGTCTCCTATATTGAGGAAGGAAGTTTTGATTGGAATTGATTAGGTCATGATTGGTTTCTTTCCAAGAGTAAATAGAGTGAATTGTCAATTGTTATGTGAACTCAATTACTACAGGAAGCAGGGTCTCAGTTCATATTTTTATTTCGCGATCCTATAATGAAAAAACTTGTTATCTGAGCAAGAACCTTTTTCAACCGAGTGTTTTCTTGACATTTTTACTATGGGCTTTATCTTCTAGTTTGAAGTTGTGTGAACAATAGTGTTCAGATATTCCAAAAAATGAGTATTTTGTTATTGATTTTTTCTTGATTGATCTATATACAAAAGACATAGATAGATTACCTATTTTCGACACATATAGTGTAACAAATCTACTGATTACGAATCCCAGATTGATATATAAATCTGTGAAATATACTAAACATATATAAACACCAACATTTTGGCGCCGTTGCCGGGGAGTTGTAAACGGTAATAGGTAGCGTTTTGATTTTGAGTGGTTTGACGAGTTTGGATTGGATTTAAGGACAACCTAAGGGAGAAGAGAAGATAGTAAGATGAGAGGTAAGAACTTGCACATCCACTTTGGTGGGGTTTTTCCATATTTAGGTTGTTCTCTTACCTTCGATAGTTAAAATTTTGTGTTTTATTAGTATTAGAATTTCTTATTTTTATGCCTAGATGTAGGGATAGTAAAGGTATATTTATTGCCTCCAAAATTTCATAAAATTTAGAAAACCAATCAACAAGAAACACCCCCCCCCCCACACTAATTCATCTAATTTCTGTGCAAGAACAATTCTCAGAGGAGAAATTTAAAATGAAACAACTGAAACAACAACTAAAGGCATCAAATTTGAAGCTATTGTTCAGATTGAAAACATAGTACAACAAGAAAGAAGGGAAGCATTGGTGACCCAATAAGAAGGAAGGGATGGAAAAGAGACAGAGGTAGTGGTAGAATAGGTTGCATCTTCCATTGGGACAACACACAAGGTATTGGAACAATTGGATATACCAAACAACCCAGTAGTTGAACCATCACTTAGAGGGGAGACATCACCAACACCCTACAATGTGCTATTTGGAGATATGGCGGATGAAGAGGGAAATGCAAACAACAAGATAAAGACATTTGGATTCCCAATATTATACATTACCAGAGATGTTTCTATGAATAATATTCTATTTTCATCACTACCTCACTTCCATGGTATGTCAATAGAAGATCCTGATTCATTTTTGTTTGAATTTGATATACTATGTAGGAGTTATAATTACACTGATAATGCACAAAAACTAAAACTCTTTCCAGCCACACTTAAAGACTCATCATTAAGGTGGTTTATGAGCCTAGGAGAACACACTATATTATCTTGGGATGGCATGAAGGATAATTCCTCCAGAAATATCAAGACTATTGCATACCTAGGGATGCTAGGAATGACATATTTAAAATGCAACAGTCTGAGGAGGAAAGTTTGGAATATTACCTAGAAAGGTTCCTATATAACTATCAAAAGACAATTTTTTTTTCCTTAGACACAACTACAGTTAGGACCATCTTCCTAAAAGGTATAAGGGATGATTGTATAGAGGTACTAAACCTCATGAGTTTTGGAGATGTGTATAAGAAGTTGTTTGCAGACATTGCAGAGTATTGTAAAAGGTACTCTCACAGCCAAGCCAAAATAGGAAAAAGTGTAAGGGATGATATAAAAAGAATTAGTAAACCCACACCAAGAGGTGTTACTAGGATAGAATTAGGGAATCTACTAGAAAAATTCAAAACAAACATCCTCAACACCATCAGTACCCAACTTGATACCATTAAAATCAAAAGAAAACTAGAAGAAGGAAATGCTACTTTGGCAATTTTCTGTCGTCGGTGTAGGAAAAGGAATCCTGAAAAGGAATGTCCCATTAATGTCATTGAATTTTGTGGAATATGTACAAAGGATCACCCTACTGAAGAGTGTCCTTCCTTACCTGGAGTACAAGCCATCCGTAAGGGAGAATCTCAAGAAACATCATATCCCCCTAAGAGGGTATGGAGGCAGCAAAATCCTAATATGTTTGTAGATCCTACCACACAATATTCACAACAAAAATGGGTACCTCCAATGCATTACCCTCAATGGTCACCTCAAAAACCACAAATCCAACCTTGGCAACAAGGATGGAGGGGGCCTGCATATGGGAATGTTACCTTTCAACCAACAACCTTTCCCACTTACCCACAATACCCTTCCAATATCTCTTAGTTTCTACCGAGATTTAATCCACCTACTCTCCCTCCACCTCCACAGATGCAACAAAAAATTACATTTCCTATGAACCCAAATCTGCAGCAACAACTTACATTACCTATGAACCCAAATTTGCAACAACAACAACTTACATTTCCTATGAACCCAAATCTGCAGTAACAAATGCAAGCTGTATCTATCCCAAAACCTCCTCGGCCTACCCCTATTCCTGCACAACCCATTCCCAATCCAAACAATAGACTTACACAACCTATACAAAATCTTCAAGTACAAACCTTCCCCACTTATGTGATAACTCCTAATTCATTTAATGGAATTCAATTAAGATCGTGGAGGGTTTTGAATAAACCAAATCCTATTGTGGTTATTCAAGAAGAAGAACAAGTAGATAACCAAGTAGTTGAAGAAGAAGAAAAAATGGATAACCAATCAGATGAAGAAAGATACACCCCTGTACAACAAGAAATTCCTCCTCACTTTCCTTGTCCATCAGAAATATCTCAGAAAACTAATCCTTCCCCTTATCCAGAAAGGTTACTTGTGAAGAAATTTGAGGTACCTCTAGGGCATACTCTAGAGATTGAACTTAGAAACATATGTGTAAATATTCCCCTACTTCAATCCACCAAGGACATTCCTATTTATGATAACATTGTAAGGGATCTTTGCATTAAAAACCCATGGACGAAGAGGAAGGAGCCTCCTATTATAGAGATGGTTGGACAATTATCAGAATTTATATAATAAATTCCATCTAAATATAATGATCTAGAAAATCCAGTGGTGACCATAGAGATTAATGGTGTTTCTTTTCCAAACAAACTTATTGATATAGGAGAAACAATACATGTTATGCCAGTTGACACCATGAAAACGTTGCAACTAAATCACCTAAGACCAACACAGACTTTGTTGGAATTAGCAGACAAATCAGTTATCAGTCCAACAAAAAGTCTAGATGATGTAACAATGAATTTGGCCTCTTGGGAGTACCCTGTGCATTTCTTATTGATTGATCCTAAATCCTCCAAACTAGGACATCCAGTGGTGATTGGCCGACCTTGGTTGACCACTGCTGATGCATTTATTAGTTGTCATTCTGGAGAGATGAAAATCTCTAGTGGGATCGAAAGTCAAAAACTTATTATTTTTCCTCCTACCCAACCAGCCACTGAAGTTCCTTTCTGGTTGGAGAATACTTAAGGGGAGGAGGACTGTACTCAACCCTTGTTAACACTCGAGCAAGTAAAAAGAGTTCAAGAGAAAACTGAAGAACATATTTTAAGCCTGTTTTTGGCTGATACCGAATGCATTGAATACCCTCAATCTTTTCCAGAATATACACATATCTTTAGCCCTGAATTTTAGGAAATCTATCACCCATCCAGCTCTACAGTGTCCACCATTTCAAAAATAGATGAAGGGAAAAAATCATCTCTCCAGACTGTTGAAATTAGTCCTAGAAAATCCTTGTATATCAATGTTATCTTAGAAACATAACAACAACAAAAATTGATTCAAATGATTCAAGGACAATCTGATGCTTTTGCATGGGATTACTCTGACATGAAAGAAATTCACCCAGACACTTGTATGCATCATATTTACACCAATGACCAAATCAGACCTGTTAGGCAACCCCAAACAATAATGAATCCATCCTTAAAATACATAGTGAAAGAAGAACTCCAAAAACTCCTACATGCCAACTTTATTTACCCTATTTCAGATAGCAAGTGGGTATCCCCATTAGTTATTTTCCCTAAGAAAAATGGTAAACGGAGGATTTGTGTGGAATTTCGAGAATTGAACAAGGATACCTATAGGGATTACTTTCATTTTCCTTTCATAGACTAGGTCTTGGATAGTTTGTCTGTGAAGAGGTATTTTTCTTTCTTGGATGGGTTTAGTGGTTACAATCATATCCCAATTTCACCAGAAGATCAGGACAAAACCACATTTACTTTCCCATGGAGTACCTATCCTTATAGGGTTCTTCCTTTTGGTTTGTGTAATGCCCCTGCCACCTTGCAAAGGGTTGTCCCGTGCATTTTCTCTGATTTGACCCATGATTATGTAAAAGTCTACATGGATGACTTCACAGTATATGGGGATTATTTCCAGCAAGCATTGGACAATTTGGAGAAAGTATTGATCAGGTGTAAAGAGACCAACCTTTCCCTCAGTCATGAAAAATATAGAATGAGGCTCACTGAAGGAATTTTTTTAGGTCATCACATCTCCGGTACTGAAATAAGGGTAGACCCTGCCAAGATTGACATCATTTCTCAAATCAAAATCCCTATCTCACATAAAGAAGTTAGAAGCTTTTTAGGGCATGCTGGTTACTATAGGAGGTTCATTCAGAATTTTACAAACCTAGCTTCCCAACTGTTCAAATTGTTAGCAAAAGAGGTTGAATTCCGTTGGGATGAACAATGTCAGATTTCTTTTGAAATTTTAAAAACAAAACTTTCAAGTGCCCTTGTTTTAAGAGGACCAAATCGATCTCTTCCTTTTCATATCTGCACAGATGCCTCAGATACAGATTTGGGAGTTGTTTTAGGAAAAAGGGAAGGTGAGGTTCCATATGATATATACTTTTTCGGCAAAAATATTTCACCTATTGAAGTAAATTACACTGTCACTGAAAAATAATTTTTGTAAGTAGTACATCAACAAGTTTAGACACTACATAACATGGTATGAAGTTTTTGTACATACAGACCACTCAAACATCATATTTTTGATGAGAAAACTTTCTACAAATGCTAGAGTGACTAGACGGTTGTTATTACTACAAGAATTCAATATCATCATCATTGATGGACCTGAAAGAGATAATTTAGTTGTTGATTTCTTGTCTAGACTCATTCATACATGTGATAATGCACCGATAGATGACAATTTTCCAGACGAGAATCTATTTGCTATTTCTAATTACATTCCTTGGTATGAAGATGCAACCAACTATCTTGTAATAGGAAAGCTACCTTAGAATCTGTCCTCCCGAGAAAAACAAAGAATTATCTAGTTGAGTGCCAATTACATGTGGCATGATGATTGTTTATATCGTATTGGGCTTGATTTGGTGATCAGAAGGTGTGTTTAGGAGGATGAGATGCATGAAATATTCAAATCTTGTCATGATGGTCCATGTGGAGGCCATTTTGTTGATAAAAGAACAACATACAAGATATTACAGTTCGACTACTATTGGCCAACTATTTTCAAGGATGCAAAGAAGTATGTGGCCAGCTGTGATGATTGTCAGAGGATGGGAAAACCTATTGTAGTTGATGAGATGCCTCTCCAAGCTCAGGTAGTAATTGAAACTTTTGAGAAATGGGCTTTGGATTTTGTAGGACCCATTAACCCTATGTCTCGAAGGAAGAAATACATCCTGGTCTGCACAGATTATGTGACCAAATGGGTGGAAGCTAAAGATTTATATTCTTCTAGTGACCAATCTATTGTAGATTTTCTTTTTGAAGAAATATTTACTCGCTTTGGTGTGCCTTGAGGAATAATAACTGACCAACGAACCCAATTCACCTCCAATTTGGTCAAAGCTATTACTAAACAGTATAAAATAAAACATAGAAAATCTTCACCTTATCACCCTCAAGAAAATGGGCAGGTGGAATCAACTAACAAGGTGATAGAAACTATTATTACCAAGATTGTTTAGATACATCATAAATACTGAGTTGATAGGTTGTTTGAGGCCTTATGGGCCTATAGAACAGCTTGGAGAAACACAACGGGCCATACACCTTATGAGTTGGTATATGGGAAGCAAGTGCTTCTTCCCATAAAATTTCATTTGAAAACCTTCAGGACTGCCATGCAATTAGGGATGGATTTGGATGAATCTAAAAAATAGAGGATATTGTAGTTGAATGAGCTTGATGAGATCAAACAAGATGCTCTTCAAAGGACTACCCTTATATACTAACATAGGACTAAATGACATGATAAGTACATCAAGAAAAAGTATTTTTAGTCAGGTGATTGGGCCCTACTGTATGATAGTAGGTTCAAGAATTTTAAAGGTAAATTATCTACTAGATGGTTGGGACCCTATGAAGTTGATATGGTTTACAATAATGGTTCATTTAAGATAAAGACTATTGATTAGAATCATACCTCCTTTGTCATTAATGGACATCGATTGAAGGTTTATCATAAGCCTCTATCCAAAGAGGATTTTATCAGGCATTTTCTTCAAAATTATGAAATGCAATTGGTAAGAAAGGGGACTCCTCCTCCTGTCGATCCACCATAGTAAGTTTTTTGTGTGAATTAATTTGGCTCTGTACATATCTGTAAATAGGTGTGTCATTAGATATAAATTTTGGTGTTACTAACAAAAACAAAAAGTTGATTATGTTCTCATGTAGATAAATGAATAAGGAGGACATCTGCTAGATGTAGGTTTGTCCCTTTATCCAACCCTACTAGATCATTTATGGAAAAGGAGCTAAATGGAGTTTTCTTTCATTGTTTCATACTTCTAAAAATTGAAAACATCGGCGAGAAGGAAATGGCCCAGGCTTGAGAAAAATCCACGGGGAAGTAGATGGAGTTTTCTTTAAGTTTTTCAGACTCCTAAAAATTGAAAACATCGACAAGAAGGAACTGGCTCGGGCTCGAGAAAAATCCACGGGAAAGTATATGGAGTTTTCTTTAAGTTTTTCAGACTCCTTAAAACTAAAAACACCGGCGAGCATTAACTAATCTAGGCTCAAAAAAAAATCCACAGAATAGTAGTAGTTAGGGTTATTTTTATAATAAAACGGAAGTGGCAACATAGGCAGTGATCAACTTGGTTCCAAAAAGAGGAGGATTTTGAATCTCAACATGAGGTTGTCCAGCTACAGAGTACCTTGTTGTTACAGAGCTTGGAGCCTAGTCATTGAATTCTATTACCTCATTTTGTTTTACTTCCTCTGCAATTTCATATTTTCTGTACCAGCGTTTGTTGTTTTACCTATATGGTCCTACAACAAAATAAATTCACATGTTCTCCTAAATAAGAAGAAATAGATGCCAGCAATCACTACAAAATGCAACCTACAAAGTTACAGTCTACACAATACACCACCAGGTACCTTATCCAATTTTCATTGGGTACCGAAATTCCCCTTTGTGTTCATCTGGTACTGGACAACTCTCTGTGTTGTTCCGGTACTGCAACAATATTCACCTCTGTGTTCATCTGGTATTGAGGAAGAAGGACTGTGTTGGTCTGGTACTACAACTATTTTTTATAGTGGTCCGGTACTAAGATGTGATCCAGTACTGGTGATGAAGTTTTGGTAATTCTTATTCTATACTCAAAGGTTTTTCTGCTTGATACAAATGTTTAAGGTAATAAGAGGTATAAGCTCACTATTTTTCCCATTTTATTAAAGAATCATACTAATTGTGTACTAGACACGTGGTTACTCTCATGCATCCTCCTTTCCTCAATTATTACAAATTCCCTACCATGACCTTCTAAAATCTCGAGGGTATTTCCTGCTAAAGAAATCATTCATATGCACTCGAATATTTTGATGGGATGGTCATAATATGTTGAGAGTACAAAGTAATTATACCTTTAAAATGACCAATTCATTTTCAAACACTCTGGTCAAAGACCTCTATTCATATGGTGAAGAAAAATCATAGTGCCATGATCCAACATCGTGTTGTGTGAATGATTTATTTAAACCACGTCTTAATGCATGTCAAATCCATGATTCTTTTTTGGATGACGTCAAACGGCTGCATAATTGTAAATTTCAGTCACATCAACCATATCTCCTGTAATCATTGCCCAACATCTAACACAAACCTCCATATGATCTTTTAAGTTATTCATGGATACGACTTACCTTACCTCGCCTTCATTACCACTGATTTGACCATTGTAATCCGAATTCCAACTTATAAACCCTCCTCTGATGGCTTCGCCATCCAGATGAGCATTATTTACTTGTTCTTTTGTCATACAATCTCCATTCACACTGTGCTTTGTCCCTTCATACCTTTTTCATACTATGTTCGCTTCTGGTACTCCACTGTGCACTGCTTTGTGTCGGTACTAAACCCTCATCCTACGTTTTGTTGCCTCATACGTTGTGAGAATTTATTTTAAGTCAACATGGGGGTTGATAGACATGAACCAATGTTCCTATTATATAGGGATACGTAGGAATACCAAGATTGCAGGGAGAAATTTGATCATACCGGCTAGGTCACATTCTTAGAAAAATTCAAAGGCCATCATGAGGGGTTATCGCGTTCCTTTGCTCAGACCTATGATGATGAGAGTGTTCAGCTGGGGGAATTTAAATTGAATATAATAGAAGCCACCATAGCAGAAGCTAGATGATTTCCTTCCTTTGGAGAGAAATATTTTAAGGGGGTGATTGTCGACAAAAGGCTTTGTCAGAAGTTTCTAAATCCGAAACACCAGGATATCGATTGGGCCAAAGGGATTCCCCAGAGTTGTATTAAGGAGGAGTATGGGACAATGCTCATCAGCCTGCAAAGTTTTCTCACCTATGAAGGAAGGTATGCCATGAATTTCTTATATCACTCAAATCTTATGTTTCATTTTGAAGGAGGGCCATGAATTGACTTTCCCCATTTCCTCTAGATAAGTCTAAACAAAATGGTGAGAGGAGTTAAATCAACATCCAAGAAACTTGAAACTAGTCTCTACCACCATGGGATAATGAAGTTATTGGTTGTTCATGCATTGAGAAAACAAGGGAACAGTTGGAAACAACTACTTCAACAAAATTTTTCTCAAGATGGAGTTTCCAAATCTATAAAAGAACATGAAACAAAGGCATGTAGTGAGGAGTCCGGAAAAAAACTAAAGGATATGCAAGCATAGAGAAGAAACCAGGAAGTAAAGGGGTTGTTATTTAACCTAGTTCATCCAAGCCTATTGATAGGTTGGACAAGGGTAAGTCCATTATGACAGAGGAGTCTTCTACATCYAGGAAGGGGAGGTCCTCCCAATCTAAGGAACCAAGTCCAGCCTCGATCCCTAAAATTCAATTTCCATGAAGTGAGAGGGGAAAAAGGAAGAAATATGGTCAAAATGAAGTTTCATATGGTTCCTCTGAGGGAAATATTGAGTCTCCTCAAGAGACGGTTAGTAAGTTAGAGAAGACTCCTGAAGTGAAAATTGGAAGTAGGGGGAAGCTTAAAACGAGGAATGTGCAGAAATAGTCAACTCCTGTATCTACACCTCCACCCCCTAGGGTAAAAACAAGAAGTGTACAGAAAGAGAAGACTTCCATACTTGCACTTCAATCCCCTAGAGTAAAAATGAAGAAGGTACAAAAGAAGCAAACGCCATAGTTTACACCTCAGTCCTCTAGGGTAAAAACAAAATCTATGCAGGAACAATAGGTTCTGAGATCTACATCTGCTCCTACAACAAAGAAGAGAAAATTGTTTGGGGAAACTTCTACTCCTGTCAGTACATCTAAGGAAGCCTCACATCCAGTGCATAGAACTACAAGAAGCATGGCTAAATAGATAATAATTCCACATTTGCTTTCTTTTCCAGAGGAGCCTATTGATATTCCGACTTCTCCAGAGAAGGAAAGTTTCTATGGAGAAATGATTAATGAGACCGAGGAACTAGTGAAAAACACTTTAAATGATTTTATAAAAGAGGTGGAAGCTCGAAAAGAGATAGCCAAGCAAGAAAACATGTATGATCCTGTAATTTCCTTGAGAAAGTAGTAGCTGGTAGTGAAGGTTAGGAAACTTACAAAATAGAATAAGGAAACCATTATTTTTTCTTCTTCTACTTCAATTTTATCTTCACGATCATTTGCTTGACTTCTTCACAGTTGGATTTCTGAGATCCTTCTTTCTCTTTTAGTTCTTCCTTGAGTGACTTTATTTTATTTCTTTCAATCCTTAGCTCTTCTAGTGCACTGAATAATTCTTCTCTGATATCGACTTCTCCTTCTTCTTCAAATATTATTCGAAATCTTCTACTGCCATGAAGAGTAATCTTTTGATATAACTGTCATTGTCTTCATCTTCGTCTGATGAAGAAATGTCTTCCTTGGTGCAAAGGATTTTCTTGAAGAGATTCTTTTTGTTTATTCTACTCTTTTGATTTTTCTTTTTCTTTTCTTCTTCATCACTTTCTTTATTATTATGAGGACATTTAGAAACAAAATGACCAATACCACCACAATTAAAACATTTCAATGGAAGCATACCTTTGTATTTGTTGGTTCCTCTCTGCAACTTCCTTATGAAGTTTTCCATTTCTTCATCTTCCTATGAATCATCATTGCAGCGACAATCCGACTTTGGATTTTGTTTTCTCTTATTCTTTGTCTTCTTGGATGCTTTGAGTGTTGCTTCCTTTGTGACTGGGTTCTCATGTTATGTTCTCACTTCATAGGAGGTGAGTATCCCATGTAGCTCATCCATGCTCAAGGTGGCTAGATATCTTCTTTCTTCTAGGGATAAGATCTTTGGATCAAATCTCATAGGTACAGACCTTATAACTTTCTAAACAACAATTGATTCCTTCATCTTTTCTCCTAGACCTTTAATAGTATTCACTATTTCATCAACTCATCGAAGGTAGGTTGCAATGTCTTCATATTCCTTCATCTTCAAATGTTTGAACTTAGCTTTGAAGGTTTCAGTTTATCTCCCTTAAATTTTTCATCACCTTCATAAATCTTTTGAAGCTTATCCCAAAGATATTTTGCAGAATTGCAATGCATAACTTTGACAAATACTGAATTAACAAGATTGTTTAAAATAATATCTTTAGCCTTTTAGTTATTTTATTCAAGTTTCTTTCCATCCTTGTATGTTGGGGGAGTGGATGGTGATGTGTATCCATCTACTACTGCTCACCAGACATTAAATCCTTGTGCCTGTAAAAATATTTTCATTCTTATACTCCATAATTCATAATTTTGACCATCAAATTGTGGTTCTCCAATCTTAGCGTATTCCATGATCTCCTTCCAGTGGTTAGATTGCTTATTGAAGAACCTTCTATGATACCAATAGTTGGAATACTGAGAGGGGGAGGTGAATCAATATTATCACTTTTATTACTTTTTAACCACAATATGTATTTTTTAACTTTATGAGTAGTTCATCAATATCATCCAAAACATCATGACCATTATAACTGAATAGTGAACAATAAGCAACCACACAAGTACATAGTACACCAGTATTTTGTGTGGAAACCCAATGCGGGAGAAAAACACAGAATATTTTTCTTATATGTCAAAAGAAGTACATTCATAAGAAGAACCAACTTCCTTGTTTTCCAGCTACAAATGGAAGGAGGCTACAACCCCCTGGTTTCTTAGGCTCCAACCTAGAAGAAGCTACAACTCCCTTAGTTTTTTGGTACCAACCAGAAGGAGGCTACAAACCCCTTTCCTTGCCCCATCTAACTACCCTGAAATATAAGTGACAAATTAATGATATTTCCATTGTCACTCTTCCATTGTCAATATGTCACTTAAACCTGTACCAATGACCTGTCGCAATAATCTCCTCAACCAATCAGATATGTAACTGTTACTGCCACAACTTGTCACTGTCACTATACTTCATCAAATCCACTTAAACCCTTATGTCACAAAAACTCATTCCAATATCCACAAGAATGTCTTCAAATCAAATACTCATTAATTACTAAGACATTTTTGTGCCAGACTTCTGCAGAATGTAGACACTAACATACATAGTAAACCATACCTCTCAACCTGTAGTTGACCTAATAGATTTGATCTTCAAATCTTGGGATTTTTCAACAGATCCATGTCCTGTGTTGTGTAAACTCATGGATGTCTACACTTTGTCCCATTGTGCCTCATGGATGTCCGTGCCCTGATGGATCTACAATTCACATATTTATTTTATTTTATGAGAGTCTGCGTTTTCCTTCACTGAACCATGCAGATGTTCACACTCTTCCTTCACTGCAACTCATGGATGTCCGCACTCTTCCTTCACTGCAACTCATGGATTTCCATGCTCTTCCTTCACTACAACTTGTGGATAACTTCAGGAAAACCCTAGAACAATAATCTCTACTTTGTCCCTTCGACTCCTGCAACTTCTCTCTTCACTGAACTTCACTACCTCAGAGTCACTACTTCATATTTGTCAATAGTACCTTCCCATAATACTTTACAAAATATATATTCAATGTGCTCAATAGGTGCTAATGGGAGTCTCTTGATCTCTTATTTATACTTTCCAAGTGCCTTCCTTTAGGGGCCATCTTCTAACTGTTTTACTTGTCTTCCCTCTTCTAGGGCTAACCCACTTTATTGTTGCAACTACTTTACCCATAATTAGTAAATTCATAAATTCTTGTTGCAACTGATTTATTTTTAATTTTTATTTTTGCAACAAATTTACCCATAATTAGTAAACTCATAACTTCTTGTTGCAACTAATTTATTTTTAATTATTTTCTTATTGCAACAAATTTACCCATAATTAACTTCTAGTTGAAACCACTTTGACTAGCTAACTACTTCATGAATTTCTAGGAGCTTCTAGAATAAGTGACTTCTTGTTGACCTTCTAGGGGTTTCTAGAATACTCTTGAGGGTCCTCCAACTTCACAAAGCCATATCTCCTCAACTGTGAGGAACCACGTGGCGTACCACATATCACTGGAGACAGAATGTCATGTACTATACATCTATGATAGTCTTATTTGCAATT
Organism: Picea sitchensis; assembly: GCA_010110895.2. Taxonomy (NCBI): domain Eukaryota; kingdom Viridiplantae; phylum Streptophyta; class Pinopsida; order Pinales; family Pinaceae; genus Picea; species Picea sitchensis. The sequence continues at coordinate 12,691 of SNQJ01S0052692.1, read as the reverse complement.
GTATTGTTCTTCATGTCCATATTCCTTGATCAAATTCAGGTTCCTTAACCACACCTCTAGGGATACTGGAATTGACTACCGGACTTGCTTCAAGGGTTGACATCAATGAAAACCAACCCAATTTATAAAAACTTGCAACATGTATGGTAGTTCCTACCCTACATGGGTCACTCTAGTTAGCACTTCTTTTGTCTTGTATCACCCATGCC
>SNQJ01S0052691.1:56573-67381 GCA_010110895.2 Picea sitchensis | reverse complement strand
GCTGTAAACCTTTGATCCTACACACACATTAGCAACGTTTCCTAGACTAGCCAAGTCAGGAACATTATAGTGATAAACTCCATTGACTCGTGATATTTACTGAAAATATCATGATATTTTGAATGGATCACACTATTTTCAAAAGATGAAAATATCGCGATAATTATCGTCGATATTATCTGCTTGGGGAATGAATTGCAATATATTGTGATACAAGAGATATGCCACCTTTAAATGTAACACTGATCCAAACAAACCCCTGATTTTACCAACATGTTGAGTCGAAAGGAATCTGTGCTACAACAAATCTTGCCAAGGAGAAGTACTCTCTAGACATCTAACCACCCTCTTAGCTGCCAAAATGCTCCCCTACGTTGTAAAAATCTATCAAACCAAGGCCTCCCTCATCCTTGGGCATATTGCATACATCCCAAGGCACCATGGGGAGACTTTGAGCTCCACCATACTTGGCCCACAAATACAATCCCAACATTTGATACAATTGACGAAATTGGACTCTCCTAGGAAGGCAATAGGACATAATAAATGTGAGAAGTGTCAAGGATTTTTTTCACCACAATAAGTTTACTAACAAAGGGGAGATCATTATACTCCCAGAAGAGAATCTTACACTATAACTGCTCAATACATTAATCCCACATGGCAACTGAAGAAAGACCAACACCAAATGGAATGTCAAGGTATCTCACGAGTCACAATAACACCAGGAAAAACAAAATTCTAGGTGGTTGGAATCCAAGCAGGCAACTCATCACGCATCTAGTTGTGGAGCTATTTCTTTAGCATGGTCGAAGTACATTAACTCATAAGAGTCGATACAAATAAGAAAAGATGACCATGCTTTCTTTCCTTGGTTCTGTAAAGACCTGGTTGCCCCATGCAAGGTGGTTTGGTAGCCCATCTCATGTATTACCAACCTACTTGATACGTACTTAGGTAGCATATGAGGAGACGTGGTGCACTTGTTTACCTTGATTTAAGTGCTTCTTTCTTGTATGTACCAATCTACGATCTATTTTATCACTGCAGTGGCAGATGCACTAAACCGTGGACACTCCTTGTGATTCACTATTTGATATAGTGGTGCCAATACCTTATCACATATAGCAATATACTCCTATTCATATCTTGGATAACAATTGATAGTGGATGTGAATTGGTTGTAGTTTGGGGGCCCAAGGGTGAATAAATGTCGACAAATCTATGTTGGCACAAACACAATCGTTAAGGTAGGAAACCATTTAAATTCTTGTTGATTCTCTTGATTTCAATGTTTTAGCTTTATGTAGATTTCGAGATAAATTGCTAGAGATTATATCCGCTGAATTGAAAATGGTGACATGTTCTAAAAGCTCATGTATGATAGGTACCCAACATAACCAAAGGTGCTTCATGTTTGGCACTCCTTACAATTGGCTCATCATCACGACCATGTCTCTCACTTCTCGCAAATGCTTGGTTGGGTAAATTATTGTGCTAACTCTTTTGAAAGATTAGAAGAAATCCACCATTTTCTCACTCGCCAATGCAGGTCTTTGTGGGTTATGATCTCATCCACCCAGGCTTGTGAAATCTAGACTCGAGGGGCTTGAATTTTAGAATATATCTGCAGGTTTTTGGTGTTGAATAGACTAATTACTTCTCCCCCTTTGCACCTAACTTTTTAAAGACCGGGATTGGCATGTTGGATTAAGATCTCGATCATGTTTGAGCATCAAAACAAGTCTGCCTTGGTTGTTGCTTTGTGGATGTGAGCATATTTATGGAGGTATTCCTTTTGTTCTTGCTTCATGTTACAATATTTTTGATTTTATTTGAGTGCTTCTGTATCGATTGGAGGAGGGTAAGCCTCTTGGTATTGGCGATAGAGATCTGAATACAATCTTTGGGATGAGATGGCTAGGGAAAACACTGTGTTTGTGTCGAACGTATCAATATCTTGTATTGGTTCTTTCTTTTCTTCTACATTGTACCTCTACATGCTACACTCGTTAGATTGTTATCCCATAAATTATAAGCCTACCCATAAACAAGAGCAAGAGTGACGAAGGGATAGATTCAAACTCTTACCTCCCAACTAATAAACATTACTCATTCCTACAAGTCCGATAATGAATAAATGATAGATTTTTTTTAAATCCCTTTAAAACAAGTGTTAGATTTAACAAAATCCCCAATAGCTCTTGAATGGAATGATTTAAATGAAAAATTATTAATGGTGTAAAGGTATGTAACATGAAGGCCTTGACTCCATGGACTCCTTTGTAGTGCTTGGAAAATGCGAATGGCTTCAAGTCTTTAGCTATAACTTGTAGAGAAGGACATGGACAAACCTACCAATGACATATTAGACATTAGCGAAAATCTAGTCATGGGACCATGTAGCCAATAAATTCTCTCAATTATTCTCTATCGTCCACTACAACTCAATAACTCCAGAGGTTAACATAGAGATGCTAGAAAGATGAAGCAACAACCCAATCATTTTACAATCAATGAAGAATGCTAGACTCATGCGAGATGATGTGCACATGTAACTCAAACAACAAGCTGCTCATGAAAACTTGCTTGTAACTAGAAGAATGCCACTTCTTGGTATGATAGAATATGTTAAGTTGTCAGCTTGTCAAGGAAATCAGTTGATGGGAGAAGAATGCCCCTTATTCCAGGGAGAGGAAACACTGATTTTGCTTAATAAACTTGGTATAGAGACTCTATGATGAATATTTTACCTTGAAACGTTGCTGCAATTCATTTGAGAACATAAAATGGGAACCACTAGCTGCCAAAGGATAGAATGCTATGAAAACATTCTCTCAGTTTGAAGAAGATAAAACAACAATCAAAGAAGAAAATTGTAGAGGATGCGAGTGAAAAAACAAGGAGAAATACATGAGGAGGAAGCAACAATTAGTTTTTAAGCGAGAGAGATGTTTTGCATGCACTACTAGCCTTTCCTAGGTTGCCACTTGTCTTCAAATCACCACACAAGCTAGAGAGGGGGAAATCTATGTGTTTGTGGGCAATTGAGCAAGGGAACATCACATTTTTGCCTGGAGGGTGCAAATTGGTGCAGTGAGGGTGGAGAGACAACATAATAGATAAAATGATTTGTCTTGGAGGAAAAACAAGTCAAACAAATAATGAAAATTAGATTCGGAGCCACCATTTGTCATAAACTCATTGAATAGGAGGATCTAAAGTAAATCACTACATTCCTAGGTGAATTTTCCATGTGACCACAACAATTTAGCTTGGGGATGACAAAGTGCTTTGTTTGAGGGAATATTACTACGTAAACTCACTAAATCCCAAGCCTACATTTGTCATAAAATCGTTCTCCATCCTAAAGAGGTCATTCGTTGTATCTTAATGGAAAATTGGTTTTGCTTCCTTAGCGATTAGGTTGTTGGGGATAGTGTGTTAAGCTAGGTGGAGGAGTAACCACCTCGAATGGCCCATATGCAAGTTTAAATTGTTGTTGTATGCCAAAAAAAGGAAATCATCGTGCTGAAGGGTCTATCTATCAGCGAGGCACAATGATTTTACTTGGGAAGTCAAAATACTATGCAAACTCATCCACTAGGATTTACACTTGTCATGAAATGGTTATCTAGGCCAAAGAGAGGTAGATTATTGCCTTTTAAGGGGAAGAGCGCCTTGTCTTCACAACTATTTGGTTGTTGGTGTTAGTGCGCTTTGCCTCAAGGAGAAATAACCACTTTGGAGGGCCCACATGCAAGGAAAATTGTTATCTATGCCCAACAAGGTAAATCTCTAACTTATAAATGCAAATGTGTTTTCTCTCCAGAATAATTTATCCTATGGTGATGATACATTGTGCTCAGAAGAGAAATAACCAATAAAAATTGACTTTGGAGTGCTCATGTGGGTATACAATTCGCTACCTATACAAACAAAGTGAACCACTCTGTTGTGGGAGGATTTGCCTTGTATTGACAATGATTTGGTGTTGCAAATTGATGTTGAACATAAAAATTCGAGGTCCTTTTGCTAATGAGTCTCTGAATGAAAGAGCAAGTTGACTTGCCTTCGGACCGAGTGGCCAACCAAGCAAATATGTCATAAAAATTGGCTAAGTCTTAGCAAGAGAGTTAAAAGAATCATCCAAACCAACTATTGCATAGGTTTTCTATTTTTAGGCCTGGAAATAACCCACACTAACTCCTAGAGGACTGAGTGGCCAACCAAGCAAATATGTCATAAAAATTGGCTAAGTCTTAGCAAGAGAGTTAAAAGAATCATCCAAACCAACTATTGCATAGGTTTTCTATTTTTAGGCCTGGAAATAACCCACACTAACTCCTAGAATCATCTGTCTTGATCTTGTGTTGTTGTAAGTAACTCATGCTTCCACAATGGAAAAACACACACAATTAGATAATATAATCAATTAACAATTGTGTGCATTTTGAAATTGATCTAAGAAAACCTTTTTTACCTTATTGTTAACATTACTCAAGTGGTAACTATAACTAGTCCGGTTTAATGATAAATGCAACAATCAATGGTGATGAAGCCTTTAGCATTAGTGTGTAACATAGTAAAAAAACCTTTGATTGCAATGTGAGCCTATATATGCTTTGATTACTATGTATTAGATTCCTGATCATGATATTGTTACTATTCGTGCACACAATCACCATGCCATTGATATAAACTATTCTAAGACCTCTGAAGGGAAAGCAAAAGAGAATATCGCAATCATGGTATCATGGTTAAAAAAATGGCACTTTGGCAAACATCGTCACCTCATAGGGCAAGCAAAAGAGACTCAACGATTATCAAGGAAAACCTCAATCCAAAGCAAAAATCAAATTGATGGGTCAACACAATCTAGGCAATAGAGATAGTCAAACAAACCAATCAAAGAAATTGAAATCATTTGGTTTCGTCGAACACATCAAGAGCTTAAATCATACAATTAAGAATAAGTGATTAGTGAGGCTCAAATTGTTTTTGAGGGTTCCTAGTCCCTAGGGCGTAGGATCTATTGAGGGCCTCAACACTTGGTTGGTCTTGATGTCTTGCAGGAATACCTAGCTTTTTGCCAAGTGTACTTGCACTGTTGATGTATGCCATCCTTGATGTTCTGATTGGAGACTATCTTGTCTTTGCATATGTACAATCCATCTTTGACCTCTCCATGTTCATCTTCTCCAAAGTTGGATTTGCAAAGGTACTCTGAGTTCAGGAAATACCCAATTGTATGTATAGGTTGATGGAGTTGGTTGTTCCATTCGTTATTAATGATCTTCCAAATAGGTACCTACTTTTAAAAAAAAAATACTTGTATGTTGCCCTTATTTGCTCTTTCGCTTGATCCATGACCTCTTAAATATAACCCATGGCCAATTTATTCCCATCCACTATTTGCAACACCTTAGCAAGGGGCTTGACAACTTTGACAATCTTTGCTACTCTAGATTAAAAATTGATGTCAAAAACATTCTTAGAAATGTCCTTCCATCAACCTAGTTGATCCATTGATCATAAGCAAATAAGTTGGTTGTCTAGGAAATGAGAGATTGCAATGTGAGGAAGTTCATTGCAAATCTGATGTGGCAGGCCTAATAAGCTCCCTGTGTTGTGTTTTTCCTCATTAAGGTCAATACCCATGTATGGTTATATGTATTTGGTAATGCTTTTGGCATGTTCTACAACTTTATTCACCCATTCTAGTTTGCATATATCTTCAAGCATGAGGTCTGGATAGTGTGCAATGCATGGGGTCCAAAAAATGGTTGGGTGTTTATCCTCTAACAATCTATCAGAAACAACATAGTTAGAGGCATTATTAGTGATGCCACGGACAACATTCTCCACCCCCACCTCCACAACCACCTCATCAAAAGATGAAATAATAATTGTGCATCCATGACTCGATGAGATGCATCTACTGATTTTAGAAGCATATTTCCTTGTGGGAAAGAAACATTGAAATTAAGTATGGTATGGGACCTTCCATTAGTGCATCCCTCTGACATGATGATGCATCCCATCTTGATTCATGATTCTTTCAAATCCTTCAAGTAATCATTTATGGATGCAACTTCATTATGTAAAAGTGCCCCCCCTGAGGTCATGAAAACTAGGGCCTTGAAACCCTTACCATATGGAACTATGGCATCTAACATATGTTGATATAAGGTGAGCGGGCAACATTTGAACGGAATGTCTGCATCATACCACCATCTAGCCATGCATTCGAAAGTTGATTCCTTGTATTGCTTCTTTAAATGGCTATCAATGGTGGTCTGAGTGCCAATGTTAGGGATGGTGCTGGGTGCAAAAATGTCATCAATCTTATTCCTCTTTGGTTTAGAGTTGTCATGAACATGGAATGGAGTGATATATCTAAAGGGATCCCTAATAAAAGGGCTTGAGGAGGAGCCTTCAAAACCGAGGTTTCCATTGCCTGTGATCTCTCTCCTTCCTATCTCATCTTCAATCTCTTTTTGTTTGGCCTTTTTTGCTAGAGATTCCTCTATAGAGGTTAGCATTTCCTGTCTAATAATGAGTCAATGCCAAGGGATGAGGTAACATTCCCATGAACACCGGCTGAGTGTTCTTTCACTCTACGATTCTGCCCTCCCCCTCCCTTTCATTTCCTTACAATATTTGCAAATTGTTTTCCCATCAACATCATCCAATGGTTCCATGCAGTTTCTCTTAGTGTCTTGGGGCCCGGGGGCCATGATAACATCTCAAATAGTGCAAACAAATCTGTAAATGCAAAACCTATCTTTATTTATTTGGTAAAACAAAAATCAGCAATTTTATGAGAAAAACAACGAGTGTTTGAAATATTATTGACATACATTCAAATGGGCAGAACAATCTGGAATATTATTGACATACCTTCAAATAGGCAGAACAATCTGGTCTCAAATCTCCTCCAAGCTTGTAGATGATATGTAATTGTAGACCAGCATTGTAGATTCCAAATCCACCAAAAGCAGCCCACAAACAGTGCCAAATTAGCTCCAAGCTCACTTGAAATAAACTCTCTTCATTGCAGCTCCGCTCTCCAAATGTTCACAAATGATCAATGAGAGATGTGTGAGATAAATAATCGGGTGGGGGGGTGTCATTATATAATGATAATTGAGGGTTTGGGAGGAGGGGTTAATTTTTTTTTCTTTTGTTTTTTTGGTCAAAATGGGGCCCTGGTGGGCCTGTCTGAATGATGGCCGGTCTAGAATGGAACCTGCCCAAACTGGCCGGTTCGAGACAGAACTGCCTTGCTGGTCTGGTTCATCCACCTGTTCAGAACCTGCAGAGGCTGAACCAATCCAATCTGGCCAGTTCCAAAATATTTTGGTCGAAGATCAACAATAGAGCTTGCCTAGTATCTTATTTATTTGGTTGGGCAATCCCTTTTGATTGGAGAGGATGGAACTCCTTACAATATTGAATTTACAACACCTACGACTACAAAGCCATAGAGCTATCTGTTTCATCAAAGTTACCCAGAACATGCACCTAGCCTCATCCACTAAGACCTCGTTAGCATGTGGACCACCATCAACAACACCTCTGCATTAGCAGGAAATCAGTGTTTATGGCTTTAACATGACCTCACAGCTTCAGAAAACTTAGTTCAATTGCATCATTATAGGTTGTACAATTGCCAAGATTTGAACCAAGGTCAGCATCGTGGTAAGAAATCCAACTTACTGCTAGACCACAACTTGATGGGAGAAGCTTTCCTAGTATCATGATATTGCCACATCAAATTCTTTTTGTGCATCAAGAGCCAAAATTAATTGCATAGATTTCTTCAAACATGAGTCTATTAGTTGACATTCATGTACATGATAAATATTCCCACACAAAGGAAGCTTTAGGTCATGGGTGGTTGTACGCTACATATCAAAGTCTAATGGCACATATTAAGTTGTCTAATAGTTGAGATTGCCATGGATGTTGATTTATTTAATGTTTTTATGTCCTTTTTGTTTTTTTTGGAAGGGCATGTATACGTTGTGTGAATCCATTCGAGATCAGATGTGTCTGGAATGGATAATGCACTGGATCATGTAATATTCCACGTTATATCCCTTTTGAATACGGATCCACGATCAACATATTATATAAGATGTGCCTCAACACACTTATCTGGGTGTATACAAGGAGGAAAGGGTAAGGATCCATTAACATAGGTGTTAGAATTAGGGCAGTAAAGCAAAAACAGTAGTATCTTTTTAATTTCTAGATCTAGAGTTCAGAAATAACAAGTCAGACACTTAACTAGTGTACAGATCTAGGAGATCTAAAGTAGTTCAGGATAGTAACTAGAGCTGATAATCAGTAATGAAACTCAGATCTAAAGTTCAGGAGTTAAGACAAAAACTCTACTACTAGAATAGTGAACAGATATAGATAAGAGTAAGACAGTGAATTAGATCTATAAGACTGAACTCAAAATATTACACCGATCTGTAGATCTAAGTCCAATCTGATCATAAACAGTAAATCAACTTGTAGACAGAATAACTCAATATATATAACTCAGATCTAATAGCTGAAGTACAAAACTAAATGGATCAAACAGTACTGAAGTTAAAACAAGATTCAGATCTGAAGATGATGAGTAGACAGCTTACCTGGTACAGAAACCTTACCTCTGAAGAAGGCACAGCAACCACAAGAGATGTAGAACCATTTATATTATGCTCAGACAAGGTCCAGTTCATAGATCCACCTTATAGGTTGKATCTCTTGCCAATAGGTGAAGGATCTTTCTTGCCACCAAGGAAATAAAACCAACAAGGTCTTCACAAGACAAACCCTCAAAAAGAAGCTTAAAACATACAAGGCACTACACAGAAGGACTGTGGGTAAACCCTCATTACAGCAGAAGAGGAGGCCGAAACCTATAGGTTTACCTCAGCAAAAATAAGGAGGGACAGCACCCTACAGGTTCACCACAACAGACAAAAGTAGGTCGCAGACTATAGGCTCACCACACAGCATAGGGGAGAAGGCCGCACCCTATAACTCAGACACAACAGAAAAAAAAAAGGGAGGCCGTAGCCTATAGACTCCTCACACAGCAAGGGTAGAGAGGCCCGCACCCTCTAGACTCAGCTCACAACAGATGGGAGAAGGAGCCGCACCCTACAGCAGAATTATCATAGCCAAAACAGGAGAGGCCGCACTCTGTCAGCCTTCAAGGAGAGTCGTTGCCATACACCACACAAACCCTGCAATCAAACAGAACAAGTCGCAGTAAGGAAGTTCTCCACACAGCAAAGGGGCCATAGCAAGGAAACACCAACAGAAGAAGGCCGCAAATAGAAGACACCAGCAGAAGAGGGCCGCAGCTAGGAGAAGATCTACTCACTCTAAAAACAAAAGGTAATAATATGTGAGTTGAGGGTAGGAGAGGGTTCTATTTATAGTTTAGGTTAGGGGTAAAATTAAGTTAAAATAATAATTAAAATATCATGTTTAAATTAAACAATTTAAACATGGTATAATAAATATTTTAATTTAAATTTGATTTACCCTCAAAACAAAAATAACATAAAAACCCCAAACCAACACAAGTAAAGGTAGAGGAGGGTTAGCAAGGTGGCAATACTCATTCCTTCACTTTTCATGGTGAACTTATTACTTTATCATCATTGCATATGGGACTTATCCCTCATGTGGTTATGTCCTTCTTCAAGGAAGGTCATGCACCAACAAAATACTTGATCAAGGATCAAGTAGCCCCAGAACTTTTCCTGGGGTCTTATCCACCAAGGTCAAAGACCAAGGATCAACCCATGCCATAGACATGGGTACCCTAGACTTTTCCAGGGGCCCTAGACATATCTAGGGGCTTTTAACTGCTTGGTCCTAGACCAAGAACCCCAGTCATATACTGGGGGCCCTCTCAGGGGTCTTTACTGCTTGATTCTAGACCAAAAACACAGTCATATATTGGTTTTCCATGGCACTAACTGTTTGGTCCCAAACCAAGTACCCCAGGAGCTCACTGGGGGCCCTAGATCTCGTCTGGGGTCTTAGCCATCCTCCAGGAGAATGGCTCTTGCAGCTGCTTATAAATTTAACACTCCTTATAGAGTGAATGAGTAGTGATGATAAAATGAGAGTGAAAATCTCTCATTTATACAAAACCTTGACCTAATTTTACATTTTAGGTCAGGTAAAAAGGCCGATAAGGCCAAAATATCAAATCATACTGTTTTACATTAAATTGTCAAGTTAAAACCCTAAATCAAGCAGAAAGGAGAGTAAAATCCCCTCCAAGGGAAACGTTAGCACTTTTTAGGGCAGATGGGGCATCCTGGAGCAAAACGTTAGCCCTCCCTGGGCTTCTCCAACCTGCCACGCGTGCCACTGTTGCCTAGTCTGCCTGCCCCAAACATCCATTTTGATGGGTGACGTCATGGTCAAGGTGGTTACGTCCTAGGCCTCCAAAGGCCAACGTTCCACTAAGAAAGGGTCATCCCCCCTAGGTCAAGCTGTGTCAGGGTGCCTCTGGTAGAACGCTCTCTTCTTCTCCGGTGCAAAGTCCCTAATCCATCTGTGTCCTGTCTCTGCCCCCTGATGGGATCTCAGCATCCATCTGGTGGGCTCTTCAACCCCATGGAGGTCTGAACTGATCATCTCCCCATGTGTACCGGTCCAAATGGTACCTGTCCGTCGAGCATGGTCCTACACATCAAAGGCTACGCCCTCCATGGGCTCATCAGTCACAGGGATCATAGCAATGTCAATCACATCCCATCATCGATATTGTTATCCCCGAT
>SNQJ01S0052691.1:16721-31403 GCA_010110895.2 Picea sitchensis | reverse complement strand
CAGTGTGCAACAAATCAATTCGACCGTATAGTCCGTACGACTCAGTCGCCATATACAGCTGCATAATTTTGCTTCTGTCTGTACAAATCTGCCAGTGACATAGCACACGCCGTACAGATCACCACCGTATCAATTTAGTTGTACATCTGTTGGGTTATGCAGTCGTACAATTGTATGAAAAAATTAAAATCAACCGTCCTCCGTCCATACGGGTCGAGACTATTGAGGGAGTTCGTACCACCATTTGGATTATTAAAATATAGAGCCACCGGTTCACTTCATTGGGTAGCCACCGGTTCACTTCAATTCAGTTGGTAGCGGAAGTTCAATAAGTGGCTTAGAGGTCACGATCGAATTATTTAAAAATTAAGAGAAGAGTTATAAGATTTAGAAAAAAATAAAGGAGTATTTTTTTTAATTAAAAAAAAATTAACAAGTCCAAGAAAAAACAAAACAAAAGGGATATAAAAGAGATTCAATTAAAACATGCTATTCTAATATATTCCAATCTTAAGTTCAATTCAATGTATATTATAAAAAAAATATATCCAAGGTTATAAATTTTAAGAGAAAGTTATAAAGTTCAAGTCGAGAGTTTTAAAAAGTTATTTCAAAAATTTAAAGGGGAAAATACATTATTATATTTCAAGGCTCATTTAAAGGGTTTATGAAGAAAGAAATTAAAAAATCATTTATTATGGAAGGATATCAAGATAATTTAGAAATACAATCACGAATATTGGAAGGAGAACTAGGACATTATAAAGCGAGCAATAAACAATTACAATTTGAAATTGAGAAGGAAAAATATTTTAATGGGTTAACACATAAAGATAATCGCTACTTCAAAGAGCGTATTCGGGAACTCATTGCACAAAATGAAGAATTAAATACTGAAAGACAAAAAATGGACCAAGATTTACTAGAACGAGATGGAGAAATATTACGATTAAAAAATCATAGTGAAAAACTTCTTACTCAAATTAAGAAGTCAAGGGATACAAAACAGTATGTCCAGGAGTTGGAGCAAGAGAATCAAGATCGCATGAAGAAATTATCAGGAAATGATGAAGAAGCTTCTCGTTTGAAGAACCTTAATCAGAAGTTACTAGAACAAATTAAAAGCTTAAAGGATGAAAGAAGGGAGAATCTAGAATAAAAAAATAAAGATGACGAGTCAGAAGATAAAGAAGAACTTTTACGATTAAGACGACATAATCAAGATTTATTAACTCAGATTAAAATGCTCAAGCACGATAAGAAGTCTTTACAAGGAGAGCTATATCGCAGAACATCATTAATTGACAAGGAAACAATGACTGATCCAATAGAGAATTTATTCGACATTCAAATCTCGACAGTAGAAAAAGTAAACAATACAAAGTCAAATAATGGTCATATTCAAAAGAATGCTTACGTGGTCAGATCACTACAAACATCAAAAGAATATGATTCCAAGGAAAAGTCACAAGAGATTAGGATGCCTTCTCATCATCCAAATCACAAGAGTCATTATGACCAATGACTAGGAAAAGAGGAAAATAAACAATGTTCTTCTTACTAACAAATAAAATACCACACTGAAAAAGAACGCAGACAAAATCAACAACTTGGAACAATCAATCATCAAACAATTCCAATGAAAGTAGATTTGGGATGGATCACTCCCCAAACGATGCAACACCTTAGTTTGGGGATTCGAAGGTTATATCATCTTGTTTCATCGAGAGTCGCAACTACAAGCACAAAAGATTTGAGAAGACATCGTCTGCCAAAACAAAAGTTCAAAGGGAAGCCTTCCAGTGATTATGCTTTGAGGACAAAGCATTTTTAAGGGGAAGGCAATGCTATGAACATAAATATACATATACCATAGATATTCATAACATAATAATTAATAAATAATAATTATTAATAATGAAAGGTCATGTCTCAAAGGACATGACTATTGGTAAAGGGCACCCCTGCATGGGTATATAAACGAGCCCTCATTCTCAATTGTAATCATCTTATTATATCTTATCTATTCATATTTTGTACATTATTCCTACATGGATTATTATGTTATATTCCAAGTATTTTGGATAATTCTTGTGTGAGAGAACTTTGTTCGTCTCAACAACCCCATCCAAGGTGCCCGCCGATCGTAGGTACAAGCAACCCACCAGATCTGGTTACGGTCATCTAAACTTTATCCGCGGGCACCTGGACCAGAATTCAGAGCGATTAAGAAATGATAGGGAAAAACTTATTTTTTAACGTATTTTAGAGAACCCAAAATTTCAAGATCCACGGATAATTATCTGGATACGTTTTATAGTGAAGGAAACGTTTATGAACCGGTTCCTGGGCAGATCCGGATCCGATACGGGGATCCGCGGATCCATCCCCCAGGATCCGTAGAACTTCTTCGATGAATTCTTCTTCAACATAGGTCCCTTCATGGAGGAGTGCTTGTGCTTGCTTTGAAATCCCGTCAGCTAACACGTTCATTTCACGACTGATTTGAGCAAAGGATATCCATTCAAACGTTCCTTTCATCTCTCCACATGCTCTTTTTATCGGCCCCAGTTCTAAATTATCCACTCGAATCTTATTGTTAGCCCAATCAATAACAAGTTTATTGTCACCCATTACCTGTAATCTTCGACAACCCATCCAATTGGCTAAAGAAAGAAGAACCTAGAAAGCAAAAAATTCCGCCTCGTTGTTGGATCCTTTGCCCGTTGCATACTTCAAGTGAAAGTAATGTGTGGTTTAAATAGAAAACAACTCCAACTCCGCCTTCCGTTGGATGTCCTTGACTGGCTACGTCAAAGACCCCCCACAGAGTAGACATATTGAAGTCCGACTTCACAATTGATTTCTTTCTCCTTTGCTTTGGACAAGCCTTGAAATCCATGAAAGACTTTAACACCAACTGAGTAACCACCTCGACAAACATGATAATGTCCTGAAATATTGCTAGGTTGCGAGTCCACCAGAAATTATAAATGAGATGACAGGGAAGTGAGTTAAGCAAGGAACATTCCTCATCCACTCTTGTAGACATCCTGCTAGAGAAGAATTATTCCAAGAAATATTTAAGAGGAGTCTTGAGGATATCGCTTTCGATACCTCCTTAAAGAAAGGACAAGTAACAAACAGATGATAAACTGACTCTTCATCTAATTTACATAGACAACACGTGTTCGGGCCGATCCATCCTCTTTTTAAACCATTGTCCCATGTCAGAAGTTTATTCGAGAGAGCAAGCCAAACAATGATATTGACCTTCAACGGGCTTCATAATTTCCATATCCACCACCATTTTTCCTCTACTTGTCGATCCTTCTCCATACATGCTTCATAACCTGGATTCCTTGACCATACTAACTTATCTTCTTCATTTGATAAATTAATTGCACCTAGAACTTGTAGCTTTATGAAGTTCCTCCATTCTTCTACCCAAGGACCAACCAAGTGTAAATCAACATCCTTCAATCAACCTTGGCTCCAAGGAGCATTTCTATCTTGCTTACTGACATCACTTAAACAAAAGATACCTTTTTCATGTAAACTATTTAAGAGATTGTTCGATAGCACATGGTTTCCTACGACTGCGATCCATGGGTCTTCACCTATCCATACTTTCTTACTATTACCGATCCTCCAAGCCAAGTACTTACCAAGTTGCGGGGCAACATCCACAAAGACTTTCCAAATAATCGAACAACAATTTGGAGTATTTTGTTTAGTTATGAACCAATCCTCCATAGTATGAGCTTGGGAATATTTCGATTTCATTACCTTCCCCCAAAGAGCATCATTATAAACCAGAGGCCAAAGATTTTTTGCCGCCAGGGATTTACTGGATTCGTAAATATTTTTAGACCCTATTACCTCTCTAGTTGCACAAGGCAGGGCTGACGATGATCCGCAAAGATTGAACAAGGCACTTGTTCAAATTCAGAGTTCAGAAGTCAACTGGGCCTTATGGCCCCTTCAAATTTTTTTTTTGCATGTTCCATACTCCCTAGGGGGAATTGTAATAACATGAGCTAGTATGAGGTCCCTATTATGTAAAAGACTTAGCTCCCTAAGACTTGGTCATTAGTGCATGCTCTAGAGTGTTTTTTTTCACTTGTTAATTATATCATGCTTTTTAACAATTTATAATTTTCTAAGTTTTTTCACTCACTTCCTCCAAAGCTGAAGTGTGTACTAATGGTTAGGCCTTAGTGTGTTTGTCTAAGTCTAGTGTCTAATGTATATTACCGTGCTAGTCATTTATCTAGAGTCTTATGGACATGCATTAGGTTCCTCTAGGATTTTATTATTATTATTTTAATAAGTCTTAAGATTTCCCGTAAAACTGGACTTTTACCTTGTAAATTGATGTAATATTAAATAAGTGGTACTAGGAGGTGTTATATGCCTTGGAGGGTATAGTTTTCTAACCCAAAATACCCCTTTTACCCTTTTACCCCATTTTTGAGTAGAAATTGACTTTTTCTCATCAAAAATCAATTTTACTCGAAAAAGGTGATTAAAAGACAAATAAATCAGCTCCCTATTATTAAGGAAACATGTCCGAGACATGTTTTTGGCTTGTCTCCAGTTCACTTAGCCTCACTGGCTGTTAGTGGCTGTTGACTAAGAGTTAGTGGGAATTGAAGAGGAGTTGAATGCCAAGTTAACTTTTGTGGGTGGAGATCTCTATGTGAGGTGCACCCTCCCTCTCAAGAGGTGGTGCATTCATGGAGAGATGCACCTACCTCTTGAGAGGTAGCGCCCTCCCACTCTCCTTCTCCTTCACATGTGGCGCCCCTCTTGAGTTCCCTTGAGATGTGGTGTCCTTTCTCTCATCCATTTGGCTCAATCTCTCTTTGATGGTGCACCCTCCCTCATTGGGATCTACACCCCACTTGCTATATAATGAAGCTCACCGCTCACTCTTTGGTTAATGAGAGTTTGGGTATGCTTGATGTTGTAATACCATTGTAATATTTCTTCATTGGAATAAAAATGTTTTGGAGTCTTATTGTCATGTGCTTTAAATCTATGAGGTAATATTTGTCTAATTTCTTGCTTTGGAATTGTTAGTTTGGCCTTTGCAGGGGTGTTGTCACCCAGTAGGATAGGATTTATCAAGCTTGTTTGCGCTTAGATCCTATTGTTCATCTATTTTAGAGATTTTGATTTGCATGCATGTTTCGGTTGTCTAACATGCTTTTTGAGTCTCTTTTGTAGGTGACACCAATTATTTAAAAGTTTTATTGCAAGTATTTTAAGCTTACAGCCTACAGGTCCTCATTGCTTGGAGAAGTGCCTGAACTTGCTTGTATCTTCCACAAACTCCATGATCCTTGAAGACATAGTCCCTCGTCAATCCACTGGGAGACTCAATTGCCCAAGTGTTCCATGCTGTCAAGCTTTTCTCTTTCTTTCCTCACTAAATCAAAGATTTCCCTGGTTGCTTTTTTTTACATGCATAGGTAGATCTTAATTTCGATTGTAAATCAAAATAGATTTTACTTTTGCATGCATGCATGCTAGATCTAGTTTGCACTTATAAGTTTTCATATAAAGTTAGATCTAGCATAAAAAAGGTTTATCTTTTAGCAAGTATTTCATTAAAAATCTTAAGGCTAAAAGGTAGTTTCAATTTTAGAGCATTAAAATCTTTATTTGGCAATCTTAGTGCCATTTTGTTTGCTGTCCTAAAACAGCAAACAAAATTCACTAAGAAAGCTTGCCTTTTGCTTGCTTTCTTAGTCAAATTTTGCTAACTTTCCTTTGGTATTTATTTTTGCATAAAGTCTAACATCTTTTGCAGGCTGTCTCAAATCGATTTTGGGCAATTTTCTTCCACTTTAGTTTCTTTTTTTGCAGGTTTAGCGAACAACCAAGGGGCAACTCTGCCCAATTTTCGAGGATCCGAGCATCCAGGACCACCCAAGGCACCTAACCTTCTTCTAATATCAATTTTATCTCATTATCGTAAGTTTGTTAGTCTCAAATTTATAAAAGACAATCAAACCTTCTTCTAAAAAGATTGTAACTCAAAAACAACAGTGGGATCACCCACTAGGCCTCTCATCCCCCCAACCTTGGGGGGATTGTCTCCTTTTTGCATGGTGTCTTTTCATGTGTCCATTTTCCATTTCAGCAAGTTAAAGTAAATCTAAAATAAACCCAAGCACCGCAAAACAGTTAGCTTAGTTTCAATTTTTGTGATTAGTTAGTTTAGCTTCATTTCTTGTTATTTCATTTTTTGCAAAGTAAAAAACCTCCCCCGTTAAGGCCCTGTTATGCTCTCGGTCTCGCCAACTTGCTGTATCTTGGCACGATCAGAGAGGGAGTTAATCGTGCGGAGTAGTTTTAATAGGGAAAACCTTCCATTACAATTGCTCAATACGAGATCCTACTTGCAGATTGCCTTGTGAATTCAGGGGGATATTCATTGAGATTAGTTCTCTCCCCGTTGGAACTCCTTGCAACCCTGCTTGTACCCATTTGAGAGATAGTGGTGAAAGGAAACAAACATTAGTTTAGATTTCATTTTTCACACTTACAATCGCCAAGCACTCACTCGTGAGTGGATTTGCACTATCGGTCCACGTCATTGAATTAACCCACTATTTCAAGTAGTCATCTTTAACTAATAAAATTTAACAAGAGCATTGCAACACATTTATCTTGCAACAACACTTTACTTTTGGCACTGCTCTACATATTTCCATTTGCTTATTATCAATATCTCTCATTTACTTTCAAGTATTCTTATTTGCGTATTAGTTATCTTGAAGTATTTGATTTGCTTAATACCTTATCGCATAAGCAATCTCTATTTGTGTCATTATATGTTGTTAGATTAGTTGTATTTGCTTTTGCTTCATATTAACTCCTAGAATAATATTCTTCTTAGTTTAATCAAAGTCTTAGATTCTTTTATTAGGGACCACCCCCCTTGGGTTCTGTAGGAGTTAGCCTAGACGGAGGAGTCGAGTGTCAGGTGAAATCTACCTGATTCGAGACTTTTCCCCAAGGCCACACCTAGTGGATTGAAGATTTCTTCCACGTGCCCCGAGGTGTGGATTAGGTGGCAACACACCCCATTCCCCAAGTTTTTTAGTGAGAGAAAGAGTGGACCATTTTACTAGAGAAATACCTTCAATGTTGATGTTTTAGTAGCATCGGACAGGTACTTCCACGTGGGTCTGTGTCAACACGTGGGAGTCGTCATTATTACCTCTCAGGATCTTAGAAGATTCACTTTATGTAAGTGAATGTACTTTTGTAATAAAGTGAGTTTGATTTAATTAAATGCTAAAGTAATTGGCATTAGTAATTAAATTAAGTCCCAACCGTTAGATCCAAAGTGAACGCAGGATTAGATCACAACTCTAGATCACTTTAGGATATCTAGGGTTTTGGACTTAGGGTAAACTCAAGGTTATAAAAAACAACCTATGCGAGAGGAGGAGACACAATGATGGTACTCAAAGAGTGAGTGAGTACTTAGGTGTGCAGTGGTAGGGGTTAAGGAAAGTCTGCAGGGGGTAGCAAGGGAGATAACAACCAGGTGGGCTAGGCTATTTGTTGTAGTATTTGTATTTCCTCAGAAGAGCCATTATCCTAGGACGAAAGCCCAAATTTTATTTAATAAAATCATCATAGATATGGTTTTCCTGGGAGGGTTTTTCTAGGGGTTATTTACCCAGAAATACCTTGTGCAAATGTGTTTGGTTTCTGATTTTGCTTCCGCTGAATTTTATTGTTAAGTAACCTAACTGTTCTTTAATTCAATAAATGTGTTTTATTCAGAATTAACTGTCGGGTGCTAGGTTTACATATATCAACATGGTATCATAGTTGAGACTCTGAAAAGCGAAGCCAGATTGCACAAGATAGGATTTTGTAGCAGCGCGAATTATTTTTTGTTTGATCTGTGACAATTTTTTTTTCGTTTGCAGATCTGTAGCTGCGAGTAATAGAAAACCCAGAAAAAGGCGCTGTATAGATTGTACAACCACTGTACTGTACGACCACCATACAACATACAAATTACTGTAGGTCTGAGCTACACGTCTGCAGAAAAGATGCGATTGAGATGCTGGAAGAAATCGACCGCTGCACAGTTGAGATTGCTGTTGCTGTTGAGAAAATTGGCCGAGTGGACTGCTGAAGATCGAGCCTAATCTGCAAGAGGAGCAAGAATGTTGACGGTTTGCTGGGCTACGGATCGTGCTGCAGAAGGAGTAGCAACAGATCAAGCTAAGTAGCTCACTGGGTGGAGAGATATGACAGAGTAAAGAGGTCGCGCATGGGAAAAGGAACCACCGACAATAGACAGGGGGTCACGATGCTGGGAGCTGGGCAAACGAGTGACAGTTTAAAGGCAAAGAGAGTTGTCGGGGTCTGAAGGAAGCTGCGTAGGGAGGAGCCGCCACAACTGCTGTAGTCGCCAGGCAAGAAAGACAACCAGAGAGAGGTGCGATTGAGTGTAGATGAAGAGAGAAGTGACAACTAAGGGGCACGGGCTACAATAGGTAGCCGTCAACAGCTAGAACAGTCGTCGACAACACCAACAATAGCTGTCGGCTGGGCACGTGAATCAAAGACCGCCGATAGAAGTAATCCAAATGACCACGGTGGATCATGGTGTTAGTAACATTACTCGTTTGAAGCGCAAGAGCGATCAGGACTGCAAATGGCACGATGAGCGCCAAGCGCAGCTCACAGAAGAAATCCATTTCGGGCTTAAGTCAAGCGAGCGAGCAGTCCGATTTCAACGGTCAGGATTCATTCAAAGGAACAGATCAATGGTTGGCGGGAAATCGCGGTTAGCAAAGTTGCGCCGAGGTTAGCGCAGTGGATAACGCCGATATTGTGTGCAGGGAAAGATAGCAGCCGTCCATCTAGAGGACGCGTGCCGCGAGATCTAGTCGCGTCGACGTTTCGACATTCGGTAGTTCAAGGGGTGAAGGTTCCGTGTTGTCCTATATCTCGAAACCCCGAACCCCGAAAGCGTCGAAGGCGCCCAAAGTCGGGCCCACAGTATTACGGAGCAATCTTGGCCGTCTATCCACAGGAGACACCTGGCGCGCGATTAGGCTCCTCGCCGTTTTGCCCATCGCGATTTCAAGGCGCAAGGTGCAACATCGTCATATTCCCGATGCACGAGGTGCCGGGAGTGTCCAGTATCCGGGCCCACAACATCATCGGGAGAGTTCGCTCATCGCGATTTCAAGGGACAGGGATCAACCCCTTCCTATTCACGAACGTCGAAAGCGCCTTTGAGAGTAAGCACAGGGTCACAGTCCGTGGTCACTTGGGAAAGAAAAGAGCTGTGCAAAAGGGGCCAAAGGCGTCGGGTTTCAGTCACAGAGAGGCTCGTCACGACCTCCAGTTGCCATCGGACCCGACCTCGATCCTGGTCTTCGCTTGGAGTAAATGAAGAAAAGAAGGGGTGGTTGAAACCTCTCCTCATTCATTAAGTGCGAAGTATGGAGGGCCTGGCAAGCGGTCTGCTTGAGAGGGTCCTGTGTACCTATTTTTCCAGAGAAGCCATGCCGAATTCTCGACTAGCCGGAGGAAGTCTGCACACGCTAGCACAACACTTAATGGCTCAACTACTCCCCTTGCAGGAGCCACGCGTAGTTAAGATGGCGTCTGACAAAGAATACCCGTTCGAATTTGGCTGAGGGGACACCAAGGCTTGGATGACCGAGGACACCTCTGTTAGGCGATTTTTCTGAGTATATAGACTTAGTCTTTGTATTTTGTAATCTATCGATGGTAGAGCGAAGCTCTTGATTGTAAAGTTTTAATAGACGCTCTAGTTCTTTGGTTATGCATCTGTATGTGAGATTTCTTATTTTATGACAGACAGTCTTTCTTACTCCATCTAAATTTTCATCTCATACTGAGAGAGTTCGTGATCGACTAATTCGTGCGAATGATTGCAATTTTGTATGATAAAGGATTTATCGTTGCATTGTTGTATTCTCCAGTTTTCTGCATTCGAATGTAAGAAGACCTTGCGTTTAGATGTTTTCCCCTACAGTCTGTTAGAAACCTGATGTTTACAACAGACTTTTGCTTTTCTCTTATACAAGTCTTCCCCCTACTCACCCTTACTACAACTCACTGTCTGAAGTTATCTAAGACCTCACTTGCCCATGCATGCCTGGCTTAGTTTCGGAGTTAGAACCACATCGTTTTGAGTTAACTTCCATTCGATCACCCCATTAAACAAATTGTGACATAAAATGATCGGTGTCGGGCTCTGCTCTTGCTGCAATCCAAGGGTGACTTCCGTCGCCAACACATGGTGTGAGTGGATGGCTGTAGTGAAGAGAGGGGCGGTGGTAATGCTTACGTGGGCAGAGGAGCTTCCACAGGGAGTAGTTCCAGGCTACTGAGATAGCGACTAGAAAATTACAGCAGCAACAGACAACGTATAGGAGTAACAACCAACAACGTGGAGGTTCAATCGACGAACGATGGAGCATAGTCGCCAAGTCAGCATGAGAGTTTTCATGTAGGACAACAGGTCAACATAGTAGTCGGCTAGAAAGGCCGTTACAGCCTAAGTCAGGCCCAGGAAGCTGTCGGGTAGTCGCAGAGAGTGCGAGCAGGTCTCGGGCAGGTCACAGAGACCTTGGGGAGCTCCAAATAAGTGTCGGGTAGAACGCAAAAACGTTCGGGCAGTGGGCAACAAGTCTAGGCAGCATACAATCGGTTTCGGGTGGTCAGTGAAAGTCTTCAAAGAAGTGTCCGAGCAAGATGACAGAGATAACTTTCGTTTCAGAGGGAGCAACCATGGTAGTAGATCTGATAGCGAAGACAATGCCACCTCCAGGTGGTGGAAGTACCTTCCTCGCTAAGAGGGAGTGTTGATGTTTTAGTAGCATCATACAAGTACTTCCCCGTGGGTCTGTGTCAACACGTGGGAGTCATCATTGTTACCTCTCAAATTCTTAGAAGATTCATTTTATGTAAGTGAATGTACTTTTGTAATAAAGTGAGTTTGATTTAATTAAATGCTAAAGTAATTGGAATTAGTAATTAAATTAAGTCCTAGCCATTAGATCTAAAGTGAACGCGAGATTAGATCTTAGCCATAGATCACTTTAGGAGATCTATGGTTTTGGACTTAGGGTTACTCAAGGTTATAAAAGATAGCCTATGTGAGAGGAGGAGACACAATGATGGTACACAAAGAGTGACTGGACACTCAGGTGTGCAGGGGCAGGGCCTGAAGAAAGGGTGCAGGGGGAAACAATGGAGATAACGACCAGGTGGGCTAGGCTATTTGCTGCAACATTTGTATTTCCTCAGAAGGGCCATTATGCCAGGACGAGAGCCCTGATTTTATTTAATAAAATCATCACAGATTTGGTTTTCCCGCAAGGGTTTTTCCAGGGGTTATTTACCCAAAAATACCTTGTGCAAATGTGTTTGGTTTCTGATTTTGCTTCCGCTGAATTTTATCATGAAGTAACCTAGTTGTGCTTTAATTCAATAAATGTGTTTTATTCAGAATTAACTACCAGGTGCTAGGTTTACAGATATCAACATTCAAATGTTTTTTTACTTGACCATAAGAACCCAAAGGATTTCTTCCTTATTTTTGTAAGGATGCCTGTCGGCACCTTGGCAATGGACATCCAATACACTGGTATGCTCTCAAGCACAACTTTGATTACCACAAGACAACCACGTCGAGACAAACACCTGTTTACCCAAAATGAAATTCTAGCCTCAATTTTCTTGTAGAGCCACAACCAGTCCTCAAAATGGTATTTGTTTGGTTTCGGGTAAAATCCTAGGTACTTGAATCCTTGCTCAAACTCAATGCAGGTGATTGGCACAATGTCCTTTATCTGATTTGAAATGTCCATCGAAATACAGTTCGAGAGCATACATGACTTCGTTAAGTTCAGTTCCATAACTGTGGCCTTACAATAAAGGTCCAAAATGGTTCTTAATGATCTCAATTCTTGTGATGTCCCACCCCGAAACAACAAGACATCATCAACAAATAAGAGATGCATAATATTCAAAGAATTTGAAACTTTAACCCATTTTAAAACTCCCCTCCATCTAGCATCCTTTATGAGCAGGCTTAGACCCTTTGCCATCAACAAAAAAAGGAAGGGGGATAGAGGGCATCCTTGTCTCAAACCTTTGGATGTCGTAAAGAAACCCGAGGGAGAGACATTTAGCAACACAACAAAGGACACTGACCGTATACCAGTGTTGCACGAAGCGGGAGCGAGGGAAGCCTCATTTTCCAAAAATCCTCGGAAGTGAAGCATCCTGGAATCATCTGTTTTATATATATTGCATTTATATTCAAAAAACATGTAGAAAGACAAATTAGTTGAAGAATATATGAAAACATGAATATTTGTACATCAATATAGATAGAAATGGCATCCATACTACATAGTTCATCAATGATTAATCATTCCAGCATCAACCATCTAGATTCTAGATTCTAGCCAATCTTGGTAGTGGTTGACTTGAGTCCATCTAGCCAATCATGAGTCCATCCATCTCCTTCTCCCCTATATCCAATGCAATCCGTGCATTTGTTGATGTGGAGGATGACCCCTCAAGAGGATCACCATCATTAAAAGTGATCGACTCTAGCACTAGTTCATTAAGATCCAAGTTGGCTTATGCCAACTCAACACTGTTGTTCAAACCCATATCATCAAGAAACACATCCCACATCTTTGTCTTTCCCTTCAACCATTCTTCTCTCTGCCTGTATATAAGACGAAGGTTGGTGTGCACATATTGATACACCACTCAGTCACCTGACACGACGACAAAGAGAAGAGTTCAACAGAAGAGTTTATACTTGAGTCAAGGGTACATTTTTACTGGGGTTGTGACAAAAGAGTTCAACAATCATTGCCACCAACATTGAGGTACATAAAGGGCTTGGTTCTCTTGATTAAATGTCAGTTCCATACCCTCATACATGATAGAATCCAGTGGAAACATTGCGATCTTGCCAATCTTGAAATCCTGAAAACTGTTAAGTTTGTTGAATTTTGAATGGGACCTAAAATTCTACTTTCTCCATATGAAGTCCAATGAGGTTGGAACCACTCTCAAACATCCTGAAACAATTAATGGTAATGTTAAATGGAGGGGTTGGGGACCTCTTTAAATAGCACTAGTAAGGCAAAATAACCCTCAGTTGCACACCAAAACACCTCATTCCCCCTTGGAAGCGTGCAAGCTTTCCTCAGAAGCATGCATGAAGCGCCCTCCGAAGCGCGGCTTTGGAAATGGCAGGGAGCGTGCTTAAGAGCCCCGAAGCATGCTTCAGCCCGAGCTTCCTGGACGCACCTGCCCGGATCGAGCTTCGGGGCTTCGAAGCGAGGGGGGGGGGAAGCTTCCGGTAACACTGCCGTATACATCCCATAATCCAATTTACCAATTGCAAATCATTCCTAGCTGCAATAACATCAACCTAATGAAAGTCCAATTCACCTTATCATACGCTTTTGCAAGATCGATCTTTATAATGAATGCAAGCACCTTTGATGTCTTTATGGAATGAAGTCCTTCCTGAGCAATGGCCACTGCACCGTGAATTTGAAGATTGAATAGGAATCCGAACTGTTCTTCTGAAATAATTCCTGACAGCAAGCCTTATAAGTTAGTGTTGTTTTCATATTTATTTGGCAATGCAATTATTTGATATTGTTATTAGTTTAGGTTTAAAAATTGAAAATAAGTGTAAATTTTGTAATTTTGTATTTCTTAATGCTTGCTGATATTTTCTTGATTTTTCCGATATCCCTAGTTTATGACCCTCGCCAATAAATTGCTGGTAATGATATTTACAACACTTGCTCCATTATCCCTAGATAAAATAGTTAATCATAGAGGTTAACCTTTTTTATGTGGAATAAAACTTGGGGAGACGAGCTTCTAGAATTCATCAACAGGCCAATTACAAGAATGAAATGTTGAAGTGAAGAATACTAAACATATCATGTTGCTATAACAGTCCAACAAGTTTGAGTGGAACATCTGGTGGTTAATGTAGTCTAAATTTGAGATTACGATATTCTATTAATAAGAAGATGAAAGATCATCTCTAGCCATAATTTGAAGGTAAAAGCATCTCAATGTTGTTTTTCTTCATATGAGATATGATCGATATATTATTACAATGATGAGTGTGTTAAAGTTTCTGCTATTATTAGGTTACTTTCAATTTACTAAATAACAATAGCATAGACAGGATCACTGAGAGAAACACAATCACAAGAGTACACAAGCATCTATCCTGGGAAACCCTCAAGGGGAAGAAAACCCAACGAAACTTCCTTAATATAAATAGCCAATACAATGTCAAGATAATGAATCAAACAACACATAAATTCCTCTCCCAAGGATGCGCCTCTCTCTCTCTTCCTTCTTCCGACAACTGGTAACTGCAACTTCCTTCAATACTTGCACACTAGATGAGTGAGCTGAGTGTGTGTCTAAATGAGGCATTGGCCTCTCTTATTATACAATTCTGGCACGTGTGGAAGTGTCTCTTCACGGGCAGGGCCGACTTCTTCTTCTGAGTGGTTATAACCACCTTTAATATATTCTGGGGCCGACTTCTTATTTAGCCTATTACAATTAGGGTTTGACCAATCTGCAAAAGGGGATTTG
>SNQJ01S0052690.1:40880-64112 GCA_010110895.2 Picea sitchensis | reverse complement strand
AGGGGGGTCCCTTGTCCCACAAACAAGGGGGTCTCATACACCAATTTGGTGTGGCTTGACCGTGACCTTAAAAATAGATTATTATTATTAT
The DNA here is from genome assembly GCA_010110895.2 of Picea sitchensis. NCBI lineage: Eukaryota > Viridiplantae > Streptophyta > Pinopsida > Pinales > Pinaceae > Picea > Picea sitchensis. Next base: position 64,021 of record SNQJ01S0052690.1, on the reverse strand, counting down.
TATTAATAACATTCCCCCATATTCAATTTAATATTGAAATTCAAAAGGATAATTATCTTCCCTTTTATCTCTCTTCTTCCTAATGACTCCTACCCACCAAGTTTATAGAAAAAAGACTTATACTCATAGATACCTTCATGCTCAATCCCATCATCATCGAGCCAAAAAATCCAATGTACTGAAAACTTTGGTTACTAGACCCATCCAAATCTTCGCTCCTCAACTCCTTGAGAAGGAAAAATCCTACCTAACAAAGGCCCTTATGTCCAATGGTTACTCCATCTCTCAAATCAACAAAGTCTTTTTCTCAGCCTGGAATCCTGAATTGAAAAACTCTTCCTTATGCTCCCCGCCCCTTGGTCTCATTTCACTTCCCAACATCCAAGGCACTATCGATCACATTTCAAAAAATTTAGCCAAAAATAATATCAAAACTGTCTTCAAACCCTTTGAGATCTTTAAAAATTTATTCAAAACTCCTAAGGTTAAATTTGACACAATGCTTGGCCCAAGAGTTTACCAAATTCCTTGTTCCTGTGAAAAATCATGCATAGGCCAAAGTGGAATCTCCTTTAAATATCATCTCAAAGAACATATAGTTGACACAACCCATAGTCTTATCACTCCAAATATAAACACCTAATTTTCTTTCACTGAACCAAAATTCACTTGTCCTAATTTTCTTTCCTTTTGAGATATTATTTACATATTGTTTAATGTTTATGGGGTCAAGGGTGCCCCAAGATACTACCCTCAAAAGGCTTGTTCAATCCTATTCTCCCGATGTAATTATGATTCAAGAAACTATGTGTGTAGGCTCCAAGGCCATGGATGTTCTCTCCCCTTGGCTTAAGGATTGGTCATTTTGTACTATGGATTTGGGCAGTCTCTCGAGTAGTCTACTTATGGCCTAGATTCTGAAGCTTAAAGTTATATATACCTTGCTTTTGACCTCATTCATTTTGGTGGAGTTGGAGGCTCGAGATTTGGACTTCTCCTTCAATTTCATCAACCTTTATGGGCCATATGCTGATAAAAACCCCTTCTGGGAAGGTTTGGTTTCTTCTAGGCTCTTTCTTCTATTAATATCATTCCGAGGTTGACTTTAAATTTAATCTATCCCTTCAAGAAGTTTGGTGTGTACACCCTCACAATGACCCTTTATAATATTTTTTCTCCCATCTCCTTGAGACCTCTCATCTGGTGGATCTGGAACACCCTAAAATCATCTCTACATGGTGGAATGGAAAGAAAGGATTGGAAGGGGTCTCCAAACATCTTGGAAGATTTTTTATTGTTTATTCCTTGTTCAATGGACCATGAAACCTGAAATCGTGGGTTGGTTTAGGGGGTTTAAGATCATATGCCCATTTTCCTGAAATTGGAATCTAAGGAATATAAACCCCTTACACCTATGAAATTTGACCATGTATGGTTGGAAGAAGAGGACTATAGGAATTTGGTTTCTTCTACCTCGACTCATCTCTACTCTAAATCTATCTCTCCATTCATGTTTCAATTCCATGAAAATTTGCTGAGAATCAAAGTAGTCATGAAGAAATGGTTCGTCTCCTTTAACCAACACTCCCAGCCTCTTTGAAGGAGACAAAGCTCAAAATTAACTCTTTATACAAATCCAATATGTATGGAAATTTATTTGAAGAGGAGGCTTATTCCTTGAATATGTTAATGGACCAAAGACATGACCTTTTGGCTAAGGAATATGCTATGTGGAGGCTTAAAAGCAGAGTTTTCTGGCTAGCTGAAGAGGATAACAACACGATTTTTTTTCACAATTTCACCAATTATTATAAAAATATCAACACCATTTGGGAGGTGGCCAATCAAGATGGGGTCATGGTCAATTATTTTAAGGAAAAGGTGAATGCTGGAAGAATCCATTTTAGCAGGCTATTCAAAGAGCTCCCTAGGTGTCATATTGCAGAAATTCTAAGAGTTTTAAGAGTGTTTATGAAAGTCTTCACTGAAGATATGAGTGCAAAAATGGAGGCTGAGGTCACAGAGGAAGATTTATAGTCCACCCTTTTATCCATGAATAAAGGTAAAATCCTAGGGCCAGACGACTTTTCAGTATAATTATATATTGATTTCTTCAAGCTCCTTAAATATGATTTGTTGAAGGTAGTGTAGGAGTCCAAAAGTAGCGATTTTTTTTTGGGAGCTATGAATTCAACATTTCTGGGTCTTATTCCTAAAAACAAGGATGTAGTCTCTTTTGAATATAATAGACCTATTTCTTGTTGCAACGTCATTTATAAGATTGTGTCCAAAATTATAGCCTCTAGACTCAAATCTATCTTGAGTGAAATCATCTCTGAGGAACAATTTATATTCCTCTTTAAACATTGAATCCATAATGTTGTGGCACTCACTCAAGAGGCGATGCATTCGATCAAAACCTATAAAATTCCCTCTGTCCTACTCAAGTTGGATTGATTGAAGGCCTACAATAAAGGAAGATGGACTTTTTTTGTTTCATGTTGATCAAAATGGGAATGAACTTCAATTCTATTAATTGGATAATGGGATGTATCCAATCATCTTCTTTCATTTTCTTATTAACGAGTCTCCTTCTAGTTTCTTTGGAGCTTCTCGGGGGCTAAGGCAGGGGTGTTCATTGCCCCCTTTTCTATTCCTCCTAGTGGTTGAAGGGCTTAGTAAGTTTTTAAGAAATATAAGAATAAGTGGCGAGTTGAAAGAACTCAAAGTTACTCCTTCTGAAATCCTCACTCATTTACTATTCATTGATGATGTATTGTTGTTTCATGCAGGCTCCTTACATGAATTTCAATCTATTAGGAAGATTTTGGATCTGTTTTGTTGAGCAACCAATTTATGGAGATAAATTGGTTGAAGTCATTTGATCATCATTTCTTTCAACATGAGTATTTGTCTCCCCTTTTGGAGAGCGTGCTTCCTTTTCCCAGGAAGATCCTAGTGGAAGGGTTTAAATATTTGGGTTTTCCTCTTAAGCTGAATGCTTATGGATTTCAGGATTGGGTGTGGTTATTTAAGAAAGTGGAAGCTCATATATAATTATGAGTGAAAAAATAGTTTTCTATAGGAAGCATGATAGTTCTACTCAAATCCATTTTTCAAAGCACCCCAGTCTACTGGGAGTCTATAGCCAAGGTGCCAAAAGGTATTCTTACCAAGATTCGTAAACAACATGTTTTCAATTTTTGTGGTCCGGAAGCTATGAATATGATGGGATACCATTGATGAAATTTTCAATTTTATCCAGACCAAAAAATATGGGTGGTTGGGGTATTAAAAAAATGTACTTATTTAGCTAAGCACTGGCCAGAAAAATCATTTGGAGGCTAACATAGAACTCATCCCTTTGGGGTAGAGTGATGAAGTATAAATATTTGGGAAAAATGACTATTGAGGAGTGATTCCATATTCCCATAAAATTGACCAAAAAAAATTCAATTGTATGGAAAGGTATGGTTGAAGCCTTCCCCCTTGTAGGAAATTGGATGGTGTGGAGGATCGAGAATGGTAAGAAAGTTAGGATAAAGGAGGACCCATGGGCCGAAGCATATGTTAAATTTAGGCTCTCTGATGATCTCTTATCCCTTTTTCATGTCCATAAAATATTCTCCCTTTAGGATTCCAAGTATCTTGATCATGGAAGAATTGGGATATGCGGTTGGAAATCAAAAGTTGAGTTAGGTTTGGAAGGAGATCTAGAGCTAGTCGAGGAATGCAATAGGTACATCAGAAATCTATGCTCCAACAATACAAAACTAGTTGATGAGGATGAAGAATCCCTTGCTTGGTCAAAGAATGTGCCATCAGGTGACTACATGGTCAAGTTTATCTATAAAGAACATGTTGAGAATGAATTCAATGATACATATTCATGGTGGTGGAAAAAAATATGGGATTAAATGAGGCTGGATTGGCCTGAGCAGGTGTACCCTTTATCGTCAGAATGAGGAATTAGTGTATTACCTCCATGTCTTGTGTCCCTTTACAACTTAGGTATGGAGCCTTATAGTTGAAATCTTCAAACCCAAATCTTCATGGAATTTTGACAGTTTGGACAAATGTGTTCAAGGTTGGTTGATGGAAGTTTCAATGGTAAGTCATGGCCCTCTCCCCTGCCATTTTGTATACTTCATTTGGTGGGAATGCAATTCCAACATGTTTCAGGATAAAAAATTCCTAGCAGAGGTTGTTGTTGGTCTTATAGAAAAATTCACGAAGAAATTCAAATGTGAGCCCAAACAGAAGAAAACAAGGATGCACACTATGTCATCTCTAGGATTTGAAATTACTTGGGGCTTCTTTGATGGTTTGAACCAAGGTAATCCTACGAGGTGAAAAGTTGGGGTTATGTTATTTATCATTTATAAACATTTCTTTCATATAAGATACACTCCTGGCCCTAGATCCAATACTAAGGCTGAATTTTCAGCTCTATATTCTCTGCTCTTCTTTGCAAAGTCTCATGGTTTAAACTAATTGTAGGTGCTTAGTGATTCTAAAGTAGTTATTGACTGGGAAATTAGGAAATGTAAAGTGGATATAGAAAGCCTCCAATCCTTGTTGGCCCAAATTCACCACCTTACACGGGAATTTTCATGGTCGTCTTATACCCACATTTATTGGGAGATAAATCATACAATGGATCAATTGTCCAAAGAAGCTTTGGAATGTTTTGTTGGGTATTTTGTTGTATATGAATTATTCAAAGGGAAGGAGACTGAAAGTTTGTAATTTCATTTTTAATTTGTAATTGAGTATCTGGATGTATAAGATCTGTGTTCAAGTCTGTAGGTAGGCTATGCATAAAGATTCTGTAATATGATATGCTTGGTTTGTAAATGATTTGGTGGCAATTTTATATGTAGTTGTATGAAACTGAGGTGAAGGTAGTTGGCTCTGAGCCAATTTTTGTTATAATTATGAAACTTTAAGGATGTCATTGGCGATTACATGAGACATAACTATCTATATTTCTCTTTTTGAAATATAATTTTCTTCCCCACTGGAAAATAAATTCATCATAATGACACATAAACATTACTATACTTATCTTTATGGGAATAAACACCAACTAGCTGCAAATGAAGGATGTTCCACCCAACCATAGAATCACGGTTTCATATACTCTTTCTACAATAGATCCACCCCCGATATAAGACTATGAGTCCACAAGGATGAATTAGCCTATGGCTGGATCTATTACTCTCACACAACCCAATTTCCCAGAAGTCACAAGTTTTTAACTCCTACAACAATTTCAATCCACCAACCCTCTTTCCCCTCAACCTACACAACCCAATTGATGGGATCCCATTCTCTAACACATATACCCTCAATCTACCCCCCTTTCCTCTAGGGCTCCAACACATGCCATCCAATAAATTTCTCTGCTAGGGACTCCGACAATTCTCAGTTGTAATGGAGTTGTCTCAATGACAATAATTCGTTATGCACATGGGCATAATTTCCATGTGGAATTCATAACAACCATACTCATTCTATTGTAGCTCATAGTTCTACAACTTGGGCTCTCAGACAACCTTTGAGAATAATGAATGGCAAAAAGATCCCCCACATCAACCAAAATCAAAGATTATATTTGCATGTCCCAAACTAGCCACTTAGCAATTAATCCCAAGGTCATCAAAATTAGGGAAACATAAGACAATGAATTAAAATGAGATTAAGGATTTAGCTAATGATAAAATATTTTTATTCACCTTATCCCCCCTTGAGCTCCTAACCCCCCTTTCTTTCCTCTCTTGTGGAATCATAGATCCCTGTGTTTTCTTCTTCTATGTCTATAGTCGGTGATGCATTTTATTATTAATGTACAATTTTTACATATTACATCGATTGGCCCTCGACAATTCATCATATATGAAAATATACTTTACTAATCTGGGGATACAAAATGGGTTGTTATAAATAGGGAGATATTTTTTTCACAAGCTTACTTTTTGAAGATGATTCGATCCCACACTAGCAAGCTTTGTCATTCCCAAGAAAAATAAAAGACCCAACATCTTTTTCATCAAAACCCTAAGGAATTTTGGGTTTTCAATTTAAATGGAACAAATGAGAGGAACAAACATCATTTCCATCTCAAGAATTTTGGGTTTCTCCTTTTTCATGGCTAGTTTGTCTTACATAGGATGAGGCAATATAAGGTAAGAGGTAACACCATAACAAGAAATATTTTTTTGAAAACACAAAGTGTATATTGGTCAAATAAGGAGATAATATGTTCTCAACCTTACCTTTTGGAGGTGAGTCAATCCTACACTATCAAGCCAAGTCATGCACAAGCCAAAAAAATAGACCTAGCATCATTTTCGACTAAACTCTTTAAGGAACTTGGGGTGTAGAATGAAAAGATAAGTCATTCCAATTTGACCCATTTAATATCCCCCCCCCAAACAAAACATATATTAAGTTGAATTTATATTAAACAAAAAACATAGATAGACACACATATTAATATTAAAAAAAACATACAATATTTTTTCCAAGGAAAACGTTATAAGATTCTCCCCTCTTCCTTGAAATATTCAAGTGGATGGTGGTTGAAATATTCATTTGTAGGGTGGCTCAACCGTTATTGACAATAGAAACAAATAACCCATTTAGACTTAACTATAATTAAACCTTAGCCGGACTAGAACCATAGACCTTAGGGAAAACTATGCCTTGAATTAGTCTATTCGAACCAATTCAGTTTACCCATTGAGTTCAAACAATATATATGCATATGTAATCTAATTTTTTTAAGTAGGAATCAAATCAACAATTTTTTCTTGTAGATGAAAAAGATAGAATTGGTATGGAGTTACAAAAAAGTAAATTTTTAAAAAGGAAATACGATACACAAGTTAAAGGAGAAAATGAAAATGTCAAAAACCTGGTAACTAGGTGAAAAAGGAAGCATGGTAGTTCTATTAAAAATGGAATATTTTGTACCTCTATCTACTTCTCAGTTAAATCATAATCTCCCCTAAATCCAAATTGTAACATCTCCTCCATTACGACATCAAAATAAGTGAGTACAATAGTGGTAATTTGTTTTTAAAACAACTGCTAGGACAAGAGATATGTGACAATAACATACATTATGTAAACATGATCAAATCTCATCACACCACTACACAAATAAAAATCCAATTACAACATCACTATTATTCAAGATCAACCATATCACATACATATAACAAAGATATCTACCCGCCCAACCTATCCTGCAAGGTTAGGACCTCCAAGACACATAATCACCACTCAAGTCCATGATTCATCCGATTGATTTTGACCATTTAATGTCTCCAGACTCGCGACTGTTCTAAGGAACAAGGAGATATCTATAACCCATAACCACTCCTATTCTGATGGAAAAATATAATGTATTTTATGACATAATCACATTATATATTTTAATGTGATAAAATATATTATTATGGGTTATCACATTGATTATGGGTTATCACATTATTAGAGTGAAAGTGATCATTATTAGAGTGAATTGCGGGAACCACTGCCTGTTTAATATCTCGACTGAGGTAAAATATATTAGTCGATATCAATAAGTTATGAAGCAATCCTTGAGTAGTTCACTATGGACACGTCACATATCTATCAAGAGGTAAATCCATACGATTAGATTTGATTCTTGACTGTGGCAGTTTTGAAATCAATATAGAGAATAGAGGATGATTCGATCTAATTGGATCACTTCATCAAAACTTTTGTTACAACCAAAGAAAATCTATGTCGGAACAAGGAAAATACTGGATATTGGGTCGAGAAATCATAAGGGAAAGAGAAGGTAAGATGCAAAAAAAGGAACCGGTACTAGAGAGGGCTGGTGCAAATTCGCGTAGAGTCTTAAGGTAAATTTTTGTTAAGAAGAAAGAAGACTTGTCTTCTACAAAGATGGAGATTTCGTCGACATTAGATACTTCTTGAGGATTAATGGACAACAACAGGCTAACCACCATTTCCTTTCAACTAAACATGAGCGTTGTAGGAACATAAGTCAAAGATGTGGTGTTGTATAAGAAGCATTGCAAGAAGAAACAAGAGAAACACTAAAAAAATTGTTATGTTTGGGTCAGAAAGCATTGTACCTATATCAAAGAAGTGGACAATTTTGGTGTATCAGGTTAAAACAGTTATACGATCCCCAAAAGTGAGTGATCACATCTTGATAATGTTATTCCTTCAAAAACATGGGCAGTGTAGCTGTGTTAAGGAAATATTAGAGGCGTTCTAATTGAAATCGCATGCATCACACAATACTTATTTATAGGGATAACAAGCATTTCCCCAAATGCATTAGTGGAGATATATACTCCAAATCGGGGTTGCATGGTGTCTTGGAACCAAGGAAAGATTTATAATTGTTGTAGTAGTCAAATTATGATTTGATGATAAATTTCAAAATCAGAATAAGTAACTTAGGTTTGTCGATTTAAGAGTGTAACTACAGTTTAAAGGATTTTGCTATTATTTTATGTCCATGATTAAGTATCAGATAACATCAGTTGAGATCAACATAAGTAATCGTCAAATCTATTTTGGGATGTATTAAGGTAAGATGATAAGAATGGTCGATTCAAAACAATAATACAATATATCTATATCCTCTCAGTTGATCACATTGAAAATCATTAAGAATAATCCCCTTCGAATATCATTTAAATAGAACATATTGAGTATATTGTAACAATTCTCACTTCCGAGTCAACAGTAGAAATATCAACCAATTGCGCAGGTGCCTAATATTATTTAAACTATATTATAAATAATATATCACCTACTATGCGAATATGATTCTTGAATCATTAGTATTCAAAAATAATTTTATAACATCATTCGGAAATCTATATTGTACTAGAAATACTTATCTAACTAAAATGAATAAGTGTATAATGACATAATAATATATCTTTCTCTACCATTTGATCCATACACAGTAACCATGTATATTTGCAAGAAAAATCACTAGTTTTAACCATTAGATATTTTTGTTTTAAAATAATATAGTGGATCACAAGAAATATTTATCGATTTCACAATAAAAATAACTATAACAATGAGTACCATAACTAGAATTCCTATTGATGTGTGTTTCCAATCTTCAATTTGGAGGCTTTCTCTCATCCTCATTTTTTCTTTCCAATCCAAAGACTTCACCGGTACCACCCAGCCAATGCTAGGGGTACTCTTCTCCCCCCTTAGCCCCCCGAGCCGCAAAGGGGCCACAACGAAAAACCAGAATGTAGTAGCTCCAAGCTTGCCTCGCAAGGTATAGCATCCACTCTTTATTCAAGATTGGTATCCAAACTCTCACAAGTAAAACACGGTCCCCAATAATTTTGGAAACATAATCTTACCAAGAATAATAGATCTATTTTTCTTCTTCACCATTTGTTTTATAGAAATTTCTTCACTGACACATGTCCTCATGCACAAATAATTAAATTTTTAGATTAAATTAATTATGATTATTCACCCACACACTTGTCACACTCTCCCCAAGTTTCACAAGTAATTATCATTTTTATTTTATTTTAAAATCCAATTTCCCTCACATTTCCCAATGTGTTCCTATTTTCGCTCTCAGTTGTCTCTTTGTTCCCCAAAATGTCATTTAATGAGTGTATCCTAACTATATCTTAGTTAGAGTTGGATTATGAGTCTTCTTCTAGTTAGACTTAGTGGTAGCTTGACTCTAGATATTATTCTATGTGTACACCTATTCTTTCATATTTTATTTCTTTCTATTTTAAAAATCTCTTGTATTAATTTCTTGCACACATGTGCATTTTATCCAATATTTAGATTTTATTCCCCTTTTTCCTAGAGTTTGATTATTCTCCAATCTTTTAACTTATGTCATAATTCATTTAGTCCCTTAATTAATTTAGACTTAGACTTAGTCTTAGATTTAGGCTTAGACTTTTATTGGGCTTTATAATTAATAATTTACGGTTCAATTAATTAATTTATTCCAACAAGGTCTAATCATTTCAATGTTTTCTAGGTCACATAGATTTATTGACTCAAGTTTTAATTATCCGATGTGCCATTCAATACACACCTCCGTTCTCCAAGGGTGCCACTCGCCTTTGACTAGTTTTGGAAGTTTTTCCAACCCTTGGAGTCAACACTCCACCCAGTCAACCTTGTGAGAGACTAAAGGCTTCTAAGGAATACAGAATATGCCTTATTGCGCACTCCTTAGAATATTCCTGAGTGACTGTCTTAGTCCTCCCTCATGACATCGTGGACATATCAAACTAGGTAACCGTTAACCTACCATTCGACCACTGTGGGAGTGCTAGTAGGTTGTGACAGGGACGCTGCTACACCTCTCCCTCAATGTCTGGTTTCTGTGCATGGCCCCTCTTCTCATTATGTGATTCAAATTAGAAAGCGTCGTCAATCTTGCATCCACTTACAAAAACACTATCAATAATCCATATACATAATCATACTATAATCAATCATATTTTACAAGAGGGAAAAATGAAATACTCAATCAAAATACCATCCACTCCCTGACTCAATCCGGAGTCCAAGGAAGTCCATTGATGCCATCAACATCCATAAACTGTCATGTGTCCTGCACACACTCAGGAAAACTCCTCAATAACATCTGCCAATATATATACATCAAATAATAAAAATTCACAACACATCATCATCAACATGTATAATCCACAATCAAAACGAAATCACCATGTACCATAACCGGATCACTTGCATGCAAGTGTCCTCAAATAATAAGTCAATAAAAGTGTGCTCAATAGAGTGGGATGTTACACACACCCCCTCTTGTTTTAAACTTCATCCCAAAGTTTGTATAATTTACAAATGCAAGAAAACAAATGTATATGACATAGATCTATATGTCTAATCTATCAAACAAGTAAGGAAATTGTTTATGTGTCTCATATGCGTCCTCCCAGGTAGTCGAGTGTGGAATATAGTTGTCCCACTGGACCTTGACCTGATCGACTATTCGACGTTGTAGTTGTCGAATGAAATGGTCTAGAATGTGGATTATCTCTGCCATGAGACCACCCTCATACGACACCTGGAAAGAACTATTGTAAATAACATGTGAAGGATCACTAATATAACGTCTCAAAACAAATACATGAAATACATCGTGAATATACCTCAAAGAATCATGCAAGGCTAGTCGATAAGCCACATGTCCTTTCTTTTCCACAACTTCGATAGGTCCCACAAACCTGGGAGAGACTTTAGCACCCTTTCCAAATTTGATTGAACTCTTGTGTGGTTTTACCCGCAAGAAAACTCTGTCACCAACTTCATAACTTTGGTCAATGCGATGCACATTAGCATAACTCTTCTGTCAATATTGCGCTTCTTTAATCCTTTGTCTTATCGATTGCATCTATATTCCATTTCTTGAATCACTTTTGGTCCTACCAAGACCTTGTCCTCAAGTTGATTCCAACTCAACGACGTCTGACACGGTCGTCCGTAAAGAAACTCAAATGGGGCCATCTTAATCGTAATATGATAGTTTTTTTTGTATGCAAACTCTACTAGTGGCAAGAACTATTCCCAACGTTTTTATTGATCCATTACATACATACGCAACATGTCCTCCAAAATCTGGTTTGTTCTTTCTATTTTTTCGTCTATCTCTGGGTGATAAGTGGTACTAACATTCAATTGTGTTCCCAATGCTTCTTGGAAACTGGTCCAAAATCATCTTGTAAACATTGATCCTCGATCGGATATGATCCTTCTAGGTACACCATGTAATCTCACAATCTCACTAAAAAAAACTTTGGCTGTATTTGACGTGTAATACGTCGTAAACACTAGAATAAAGTGTGCACTCTTTGTCAGAGTGTTAACTACCACAAATATCAAATCGTGCCTCCTCTTATTTATTGGTAATCCAACAATAAATTCTATCGAAATGACCTCCCATTTCGATTCAAGAATAGTGTGTGGATGTAACAATCTTGCTGGATGTCTATGTTCAACCTTCACTTGCTGACATTCTAGACATCTCACCACGTAACTAACTATGTTTGCTTTCATTCCTTTCCAGAAGAATAAAGGATTAAGGTATTCCTTCATCTTCGTGACTCCCGGATGAGCCATGCACACTTCTTGATGCGCTTCTCTTAATATCAAACTTCTTAATTCGTCATTATGGAGTACGTAAATTCTTCCGTTAAATCTCAACAATCCATCGTTGTCTAATGAATAAACTTTGTACTTTGGTACCATCATGGTATCTTTTCCAATATTATTCTTAATGTCCTTGTACCAATCATCATCTATTTGTAAAGTTATAATATTTTCTCGAAGATTCATCTTAAGAGTTATTACCGAGAATATGTGTGGTCTCTGAATCAATGCATTTGCCACTTTGTTCATCATTCCATTAATGTAAGTAATCTCAAAGTCGTATTCGATAAGTAATTCTGACCAATGCCTTTGTCGCACGTTCAATTCACTCTGTGTAAATATATATTGCAACCCATAGTGAGTTGTCTTATTCGAATTTTCATCCAATCAGATAATGTCTCCATACTCTCAAGGCATATACAATTACTAATAAATCCAAGTCATGCATTGCATAGTTCTCTTCATGCTTTCTCAATTTCCTTGAAATGTAAGCGATCACTTGACCGTCTTGCATCAAAACTCCACCTAAACCTTCCTTAGATACATCCGTGCATACAATAATTATTTTTCCATGTCGGGGACCTTTAGTATCAACCTGTTGTCAACAACTATTTGAGCTTTTGAAATGCTTCCACGCATTTCTCATTCCATACAAACTTCTTGTTCTTCTTCTTAAATTTTGTGATAAGATTTTCTATCTTTGAAAAACCTTCGATGGATTGTCGGTAATATCCTTATAAAACCATAAAACTATGTACTTCTTGTACACTTGTCGGTGCTGTCCATGATCCAGGTGGATATTGGTGGCCACCCACCTATTCCAACTGGCTCCTCATGTCCGTTTTTGCTCAGCACGTTCTTCTGTATTGCTTTGTAATTGTGGGTTATACACTTCCGAGGATGTCTGAAGCCCCTCACATACTCTAGGTGGATACGGGTGTCCTCTCACCTAATCCAAATGGCTTATTTTGTATGTTTTCATGTCATCACATCTTGTACTTCTAGGGCCATTTTGGGGCCCTAAACGTTGTTTTTTTTGGCTTGCCATAGTCAAACTGTAGACAGAGTCAGATTTTGATGGCGTAATGTGTATTTCTATGAAATACCTTTCCAACAGGCTATCATGCGCCTAAAACAAATTTTGTATGCAAACGTTATGACCCTAGGAAGTTGAGGTACCAAATTACACCAACTTACCCATAGGGCCTACATGAATTTTGGTGTTTCACCTTCTAGGGTTAGGTTTTTGGATGTCTAGGGTTTTGGAATTCATGAGTAATATCAAAAAGGCCTCTGAAGCCTCATTGTAATCCATTATGCTCAGACGGATGTGCATAGTAGCCACATCTCTTCTCAGAGATAGCTACCACCATTCAAGCAAGTTTTCGGTTATGCAGTTTTACAATTTCAACCTATTTCATTATTTAATAGAAGATATTGTTCATTGGATATTTGTGTTATTCTTCATATCTCTATGTTTATTGTATTCAGTCTGTTAATTAGTTCATTCCGCTCCTAAATCTTGATCTGTGGTATTAGAGCGGTCTGATCTTCATTTATTTTTCTTCGTGCATGTCCCCGACAAGGTCTGGGTACAAGAAGTTGGGACTCAAACAAATCAATCCATTACAAGATTGGTCCACCGAGCCCGACAAAAACCCACGGGAGGTGAAAATGAAGATGATGGATCAGGAGATCCTATTAAAATGTTGCTCGAGGAAGCTCTTGCACGACAAAGGAATGAAATGATGGACAACTTCGCGCAAATCCTTCGACAGTTTCCCACAGGAGAAGCATCTTCATCAAGTGGCCATGCAACCCCCTTAAAGGTACATGTAAATTTTTATATTCCATTATTCGAAAGATTGATAGATGCAAATGTTGTAGATAAATGGTTGAATCCACTCGAAGGATATTTTTCGGTCCACAATTTTTTCGATAGGGAAAATATCACTTTTTCACTCCTCAAGGTCGTTCCCCATGTTAAATACTAGTGGGTTACTTACTATGAGCAAAGGGTTGTGAAGGAATCTGCAATGTTTGTGGTGGCCCCTACATGGAATTCCTTCTAGGATGCCATTAAAGAACAATACTACCCTGTTGGAAGCTACGAGGACCAATACACCAGATGGACCACCCTACGCCAAGAAAGGGACCAGACAGTACCAAAATTCACCAATAATTTCCATACCCTACACACCAAATTGGGTATCAAAGACGTTGAGTGTCATCTGGTGCTCAAATACCATGACTGTTTGCATAGATACATTCAAATAGAAATGGAGTTCTTAGACATCGCCTCATTGGGCACAACATATAAATACACTGTCAATATTGAGCATAAATTTAAGCAGAAACAATGAGAGTTTGGATTTGCAAACCCCTCACAGCCGAAGCAGGGCAAAGGCATCCCCAACCCACACAGCAAGGGACCAAGTCGATGTATCCACCCTCAAGACAACCAGTCCAAGCCACAACAAAAGAAGGGAAATGAGAAGATGAAGAAGGACAAGGGAAAATGGTGTGAGTACCATAAAAGTCCTTGGCACAACACTGGCGAATTTCGCTCCAAGAAGTCCCTCGTGGCCGAGATGAAGGCTTCTGAGTCAGAGGTCGATTATGATTCTGAGTCAAATCCTGAAGGAGAGAAGCATATTATCGATGCTGAACCCAGTGCCATTGTTGCTACCACCAAAGTCTAGCCAAGCGAACCAAAAGAACCAAAGGAAGGGGAACGCCTCTTTCACTCACAAATGTGGGTCAATGGGGCTCTGATTCATTTCATTGTCGACAGTGGTAGTCAGAATAACCTAATTTCAATAGAGGTCATCAAGTGGCTAGACCCGCCAACGACACCGCACCCGCAAACCTACACCATTGGTTGGCTTCTCCAAGTAAAAGATCTTTGTGTCAGCCAACAATGTCGTCTGTCCTACGACATCAAGCCTTTCAAAGATGAGGTACTGTGTGATATTTCTCCCCTTGAAGTTTGTGATGTTCTTTTAGGACAACCATATTTGTGGAAGCGTCATGTTGTGTATGAATATAGAACCCACAGTGTCATTATTAATTTGGGTAGACACTTGTACATGATCCCAGAGGCAGCGTTGCCTACTGCTATTTCTTTAATCTATGCTAAGCAATGCAATAAGTTCATTTCAAAGAATGATAAGTTCGTCTTCTTTATGGTCCGTGCTCACAATAAGAAAAAGCTTGCCGCCACATTCGTTGCCACTACACAACGCCTCTCTTTGCAGCAACAACAAGTGGATGAGATCGTGGAAGAATACAAAGACATCTTATCTTCACCTACAAGGGTACCTACACATTGCCAAGTCAAGCATCCAATAGATCTGACCCCCAACGCACCTCTACCTAATGGACTAGTCTATCGAAACTCACTAATGGAGAATGACGAAATCAAGCGTCAGATCCGAGAGATTCTTCAAAAGGGTCACATCAGACCCAAATCCTCCCCTTGCGGAAGCCCGATTTTACTGGTGCAAAAGAAGGACGGGACTTAGCAACTTTGCATTGATTACAAAGCCTTAAAAAAAATCACAGTCAAGAACCACTACCCCATTCCCAGGATTGATGAACTTCTTGACCAACTCAAGGGGGCCAAGTTCTTCAGCAAGATTGACCTAAAGTCTGACTACCACCAGGTTCCCATCGAACCAACTGATGTATGGAAGACAACCTTCAAGTCTAAAGAAGGTCTCTACGAATGGCTAGTCATGCCCTTTGGCTTAACAAATGCACCAACCACTTTCATGAGATTGATGGATGATGTATTGAGACCCTTCACCAACTCCTTTGTTGTAGTATATTTGGATGACATCCTCATCTTCAATAGAATGTGGGAGGATCACATGTGACATATTCAACAGGTTTTGAACACTCTGCGACAACACAAGCTTTATGCCAACTTGGAAAAATGCTCGTTTGGCATGAAAATGGTCCAATACTTGGGCTACATTGTTGATGAGAATGGGGTACATGTTTATCCATATAAGATCCAATTCATTCATGACTATCCAACCCTGACCACATTGACCGAGCTTTGGAGGTTTTTCGGACTAGCCAACTTCTACCGACGGTTCGTGTTGGGATTCTCCCATATTGCATGGGCCCTTAGCGAGGTGACCAAGGGTAGTGGTAGGGATAAGTTCGTGTGGGGGAAGGAGCAACAATGAGCATTCAATGATCTGAAGCATCTCTTGTGCTCAACTCCCGTACTCTCCTTTCCTGATCTTCAACAACCATTCGAGATTGAGACTTATGCATCTGACTATGTTGTGGGTGCAGTTCTCACTCAACATGGGCATCTGGTTGCATACAATAGTGAGACACTCTCCGCTACTGTCTAGAAATACCCCACCTATGACAAGGAAATGTATTACATTGTACAAGCCTCTTGTCAATGGAAACATTACATTATGGGGAAAGAGACGATCATACACACTGATCACAAGCCTCTATAGTTCATACAGATAGAGGGGAAATTGTAGAACAACCACCATCAGAAGTGGTCCACATACCTGCAACAGTTCCATCTCAACATCAAGTATAAGACAAGTATCTCCAATCGTGTTGTTGACTGCCTCAGTCAGCCTCTTGTGGCTGCACTCACGACTGTGCTCCATTCCTGTCGACATGAAGCATCTGAGTGGCCCCAACTTTATCATCAAGATCCAGACTTCTTCACCACCTACTAGCTCTTGGTTACATGCACAACTGTCATTGATTTTCACATTCAGGACAAACTCTTATGCCACCTGGGCCATCTTTGTGTTCCCATAAGCGAGCATGCAAAGTTGATTTGAGAATCCCACTACATTCGGGTGGCAAGACATTTTGGCGTAGAGAAAATTGTGTTCGTTCTTCAGAAACATTTTTATTGGCCAAAACTTCGATAGGATGTCAACAAGTTTATCAAATATTTCACTTCCTGTGCCATTTCCAAGCCAACCATCAAGAAGCAAGGCTTATACACCCCTCTTCCTATTTCTGAGAAGCCTTGGGAATCCATCTCAATGGATTACATGTTTGGCTTTCCATCCACCAAGAAAGGAAATGATTGTGTGTTTGTGGTCATTGATTGGTTTTCGAATATGGATATCCTCACATCCTATAAGAAGAATTTCACATTAGTCGATACTACCAAGCGCTTCTTCGAACGAGTGTGGGTCCACTTTGGGATACCATAGACCATCATCTCTGACTGAGACAACAAGTTCCTAAACACCTTTTCGTCGAGTCTTTAGTCTCTGTTAGACACCAAGCTAAAAAAATCCACTGCTTTCCACCCCCAAACCGATGGCCAAACATTGGTCGTCAATCAAATGATTGTGTATATCATACAGATGTACAATTCTAAGCATCCATGTACATGTGATGAGAGTCTCCCATATTTCCAACACAGTTACAACATGGCTCTCCATAGTTCCACTGACTATAGCCCATTTCAGGTGGGTCTAGGATTCCAACCCTTGGGACCCATTGATGTTGCAATTCCTCTTACCATCGCACAGACAGAATCTTCCCCTGATCAGTCTGTGATCGAAAAATCCACCAAATTCATTGAGCGGATTTGACACATCCGCCAACAGGTCCATGAGATTTTATAGAAATCCAATGCTAAGTACAAGCAATGCCATGATCAACACAGGGTACCTCACCAGTTTCAGGTCGACGACAAAGTTTGGTTACATCTGTAGAAGAAGCATCTCACCAGGCCCCATCGGAAGCTTCACCCACTTCATTATGGGCCTTACATTATCACCAAGGTTGTGGGTAGCAATTATTTTGATCTCAACACTCCGCCCTTCCTTGGTATGCATCCAGTCTTTAATATGGACCTCCTTTAGCCATATTTTCCACCATTATTGGACACCTCTGAGATCGCAGAACAACTGACACCAACATAGCTCAACCCTGACTGCATGGAACAAGCATCCACTAATTAGATAGTGGACACGCAGGTTAAGGGCACTCGCCAACAATAGATCCAACTTTATTGGGTTGTCAAGGTAGGGCAACTCCTACAGCAAGGCAAGTGGCTCACCCGGGGCCAAATCCAACAGAAGTTTCCTCACCTGATGGGGGAACTCAATGCAATGGAGACCATTGTTTCCTAAGGGGGGATGATTGATCTAGGTGGATATTGGTGGCCACCCACCTATTCCAACTAGCTCCTCGTGTCCTTTTTTGTTCAGTATGTTCTTCTGTACTGCTTTGTAATTATGTGTTCTACAATTATGGGGATGTCTGAAGCCTCTCACATCCTCCATGTGGGTACAGGTGGCCTCTTGCCTAATCCAACTAGATTATTTTTTATGTTTTCATGTCAGCACAACTTGATGTACTTCCGGGGATGTTTTGGGGCCCTAAACATTGTTTTTTTGTCTTGCCATAGTCAAACTATAGACAAAGTGAGAGTTTGATAGTAGAATGTGTAGCTATTTGAAATACATTTCCAATGGGCTATCACGCACCTAAAATGGAGATCATATACAAAATTTATGACCCTAGGAAGTTGAGGTACCAAATTACACCAACTTATCCACATGGCCCACATGACTTTTGGTGTTTCACCTTCTAGGGTTAGGTTTTTGGATGTCTAGGGTTTTGGCATTCATCAGTAGTATAAAAAAGGCTTCTGGAGCCTCATTGTAATCCATTCTTCTCATACAGATACACGTAGTAGCCACATCTCTTCTTAGAGATAGCTACCACCATTCAAGCAAGTTTTCAGTTCTGCAGTTTTACAGTTTCAACCTATTTCATTATTTAATAGAAGATATTGTCGACTGGATATTTGTGTTATTCTTCATATCTCTATGTTTATTGTATTCAATGTATTAATCAGTTCGTTCTGATCCTAAATCCGGATCAGTCCATTCCATAATAGCCTCTAATTTCGTTGGATCCACAATGATACCTTCACCAGATATGATATGTCCCAAGTAATGAATCTTTGATTGGTAAAAAGAACATTTCGACAGTTTCCCGTACAATTTTTTTTCTCGTAGACACTTTAGGACCAATCTTAAATGTTCATCATTCTCTTCTTTCATTCAAGAATAAATCAGTATGTCATCAATAAATACTTGAACAAAATTTTACAAGTATTCATGGAACACCCCATTCATCAAACTCATGAATACCCTCGGGGCATTCATCAATCAGAACAGTAAAAATGTAAACTCATAGTGTTCGAATCTCGTCTTAAATGCGGTCTTAGGGATAAATTGTTATTTAATCCGTAATTGGTGATATCCTAATCTCAAATCAATCTTCGAAAACATCATCGCTCCCTTCATCTGATCAAACTAATCGTCTATTCTTGGCAATGGATATTGGTTCTTGATTGTCTCTTTGTTCAATTGACGATAGTCAATATAAATTCTCCACGATCCATCCTTCTTTCTCACGAAAAAAACCGACGCACCCCAAGGTAACACACTTGGACGTATAAGTCCCAAGTCCAAAAATTCCTTCAATTTCATTTTCAACTCCTGTAATTCAGGCATTGGCATCTGATATGGAGTTCTTGCTATTGGTTTAGTTCTAGGCTTCAAGTCTATTGTAAACTCCAACTCTCCTTCAGGCGGTAAACGCGGTAACTGTTTTGGAAAAATGTCTGCAAACTCTTGCACTACAGGAAGGTTTTATAATCCTTTTGCCTTGCCCTTTTCGTTTAGAGCTAAGATTGCATAAAGCTTGCACCCCTTGTGCATACTCTTTTGTAGATGTAGGGAAGAAATAAATCTCAAGGACACCCCCTGGTTCCTTCCTACAATCGCTCTACTCTGTCCCAAATCATCTATCAAACTTAACCATTTTGTCTTACAGTTAAGTATCTGTTAGCCCTTGACCAAATTTTGGATATCCTTGGTCAAGTTTGACCTATTTTGGGACTTCGACAGGTTGTCGAAGGAAGAGCACAAGTTGAAGCAGAGATCGTGGGATCTCGGCCCATTTTTAGGTCTTTTTGGGTTTTGGGCTTATGTAATTAGGGTTTATCTGTGCTATACAAAAAGGTTAAGTATTAATGAATTACAACTGCTAAATGCTTTGTTAGAGTATTGTAATCACAAATCTGTGTCCAAACTAAGGTTGCAGACACTGGAGTCCTGCAACCACCCCTGCCTCTACCTCGGGTGAGACTTGATCTACTTTGCAAGTGTTACCTAAAGGGTTGGTAGTTAGGGTTTTGTTGGTGCGTTGTTGAAGAATTGAACCCTGGGCCTGCCCCTGTGCCAACAAATGGTCCGTTGCCGGGACCTGAAACTGTGATTGCTGGGAACTAAGGAAAATAAAGAAAGCTCTGTGCGTAGATCTATTTCTTTAGTGCGTAATATTCTACTTGATTTATGAAGTTTTGTGCTAAGAAAGGAGGCAGATCTGAAGAAAAGAGGTAAGATCTGAAAGCTTTATGCTCTGATAGATGTAAGATCAATGAATTTTTTTGATTAAAGAGGTAAGATCTGAAAGCTTTGTGCTTTGATAAAAGTAAGATAAGTGGATTTTTTTTTCTTCGAAAGTATGGATCTAGGTATGTTTGATAAATTTTGTCATAGTCTGAAAACTAGGGCACAATTAGAAGAAAGAAGATTTGATATGAGTAGATCTGATAGAAATAATGAAAGATATGTTATTCCTATGCAAAGAAAGAATGTTTGGACTAACAAATGGATGCAGGATCCTTGGAAGAATTTTCTGTAGGTTAGCTACCACGATCCTAGTGTGAAGTACAAGAAAGGTTGGGGATCATTTAAGAGGAAGAGAGGATTAACCCTTTGTTACAACTACAGAAGGCCAGACCATCTTGCTAAGGATTGCCCTGATAAAAGACCTAGTTGTCTTTGTTGTAAAGCTATGGACCATGACGTTCTGGATTGCCCTAGAATGATTGCTAAGGTTGAAAGAATGAATATGAGACAAGAAAACCTTGAGAAAGGCCAAGAATCTGAGACCATGGAAGAACCCCAGAAAGAATCAGAGACTACATTACTACAAATTAAAGAAACCCTGAATGACCACATAGATATCAACTTATTAGAGATATTCAAAGAGAAAAAGTGCATAAAGACAAGAATAAGAGACTTCAACATAGACTGTGTTCTGGATGAAAAAACACAGGTGAATATTATGACAGAAGAACTTGGGAAATTTTGGGAAATCCTGCTATGATTCCTTCATTGGGAGGAATATGGTTATTTAGAGGAAAGTTGATAACCCTATGTGGAAGACTTACCTAGAGATATATGAGTGCTCATGGCACATCAACAGAAGAAGAATTTGAGGTTGTTAAATTTATTGAGAACAACGCCCCATTTTCTATGTTACTAGGAAAAAACTGGATTGAGAAAGATCAGATCCGAAGACAACAAGAAGAGGAATCTATAGAATAGAACAATAAAAAACTAAGAGACTTCATGGCTAAGAGAATATCACACTTACTGGAAGAACAAGAAAACTAGTTGAAGCTAATGAGGACCATAAATCTGGATGTTGAAGTTGAAAGAACACAAGAAGACTTGAAACACCTGTCTGTACAAGAGAATAGAGCACCTACCCTAGACATAGAAGAAATTTTGGCCTTGAACCCTACGAAAGACCATCAACAACGCGAAGTTACTATGACAAGAGGAGATAAGAACCAGAATGGGAAGAGGAACCTCGTAACGCAGATCACAGGGAAGAAGGCTAGAAATCTCAGCAAGAAGAAAACAAAGTTGGAGAAATTACAGAAAGTTCCAAAGAAGACTTCGCAGAAGGAAGGTCTCTAGAATTTGAACTTCGCCGGAATATCAGAGAAACTCATATTGCCATTTCGCCATGGCAGAGTGATATGATCGTTGGAGGCATTATAATCATTATATTGTTGTTCCTGAATGGTTAGAACAACAATTATGATCAGAAATATCACCATTAGACTGTTGGGACCGCGTCGTAATGGACAAAACTGCATTGATGAAGGCTTCTTGTCCATTGGAAGGATTCGTTACATCGTTGTCTACTTATCCCATCGACTGTTGCACTGAGCACACTTTCATGAATTGTATCCGAGCCAACAAGAGAACTCATTGTTACTATGTTGTGCTTATTGAGATCTTGCCATCCATTCTATTGCATTGAGAAATTGTTCATCAGCCTGAGATATCTGATCTCGAGCATGCATGTCGGACAAGCTCAACGTTGAGGAAAAGTCAGTAGAGGATATTTTAATCGATCTAATGGCAGAGAGACTGATGTCCATAGGAGTTAAATCCTCATCGAAGCAAGGAGTGCAAGCCTCCCCTTCGACTGCTGGCAAATCTAGACCATCCTGAGCTGCTGATGAGAAAAGAACCAAGCATTGAGATGACTTGGAAAATGCGAAGTTAATCCCTTCCATCCTGCCCGAATACATCCCACCTCTAGTCGACACGGTGAATCGTGATAGTGTCCCCAGGGACTTCGACTACACCTTGGTCACTGCGTACCTCCCCAAGGGGATACACACAGGAAAACCTCAGCCGGACAAGATCACGACACTAAAGATCATCGACTTTAACCTAGGGGATCGCAAAAACTTCAACATGCTCGCTCCTCACATGTATTTGAATAGGAAGAAGGGGAATAAGTCAAGGATAATTGATCCAGGTGGATATTGGTGGCCACCCACCTTTTTCGACTAGCTCAAAACAGTTTTCTGGCAATTTTGGTAATTTACTATTTTTAGCAGGTTTTAACTTCCGGGGCCATTTTGAGGCCCTAAATTATGTTTTTTTGGAAAACCATTTTTCAATATGGAAGTTCCTTTGATATTATACCTAAAATTAATCTCCTCGACGATACCTTTCCAACGGGCTATCATACGCCTAAAACAAAGATCGTATGCAAAAGTTACGACCCCGAGAAGTTGATGTACTAACTTACCCAAACGGGGCCCACATGAC
>SNQJ01S0052690.1:18462-40830 GCA_010110895.2 Picea sitchensis | reverse complement strand
GGATGTCTAGGGCTTTTGTCATTCTTTCTTATTGTAAAAAGGCCTTCAGAGCCTCATTGTAATCATCTTCTTGCGAATGCGAGTAATCGTCACGTCTCTTCTTAGAGATAAGCTGCCACCATTCTAGCGAGTCTTTCACTCTGTATTTTCACAGTCTCTGTACATTTATTTCATTAATAGAAATCGTGTGTTACTGTATATCTGTGACTCTTGTTTATTTCCTCTATATCTCTGTTATATTTTTGTCTCTTTTTGCAATATCTCTAAATATTCTTGTGTTATATCTCCACTCTCATTTCATGTCGAAAATAATCTGGATCAATAATCCCCCAACCATGGACAATGGACCTCGCGTAGTCCACCATCCCGAACGTGATGAAACTACCCCATTTTGGAAGGCACCAAGAGGTTGAAGCGTGCGTTAATATCATGCTTTCGAGCTTCCATGGCAGTTATTTTTGGCTAGATAGACGCATCACCTTCGATCCGACGCTGATCCATCGGATCACCGAATTGAGCATGCAGGGACCATACCTGCAAGAATTTTACCTAGGGAAGGTTGCAGACCGCGTCTTGGCGAAGAATATTAAAGATACATACGACGATGTGGAGAAGGGGAAGCGAGGCTACAAGGTATCCTCCATCCAGAATGGCATAGTGCACCTTGCTTTCCAGTTGATTGTTGGTAAGCTAGTCCAGAAGAACATACCTACACAGGTCACAGGGTATGTTGTTGACCTCGCAGAGAAATGCGTGGAGGTGCTATAGATGAATTGGGAAACATACTTAGTGAACTAGTTAGACCAAGACTTCCGCAAATCTTAGGATCAGGGCTATGAGTTCCATTTTAGTTGGCTACTGATCCTCATCGCGCTCATATCTTGGGAGATGCCGGAAGGTGCGACCTTCCCTGAATTAGGGCCATCTGAATCCTTAGCCGCAAAGTTCACTTCGCTATGGTATTCAAGCGATATGGGAAAAAAATTGCAATCAATTGTGGTGTTCCACACCTACCACCTGCAGTTAAAGAGGGCTATTGAGGCTATCCCTCGTATAACGTCGAACACCCTACACAAGTTCAAGCCATTTGTGAAGTTCCACGCAGATAAACATTTTATCTACATCACTGTGCACCGAGATGAACAAAAAGAAATACTATAGAGTTATTACAAACTCACAGAAGAGGACCTATAAGAAATAAATAAGGAGTGGCTTCCATAGCTCCTTATCCCTGTTGACCCTGCAGAACTGTCTGATCCCAAACTAATTGTAAGCCCAATGATCACTTGTGAAGGGCATGATACACCTGGAACTAGAACAAGGAAGAAGACAAAAGAAGTCCAATAGCTGAGCAGCGCATCAGAAGAAACTCCTTCAGAATCATATGACGGAGGAGGTGATGACAAAGTAGATAAACAAGAGAACAATGGAAAAGAAGATCAACAGAAGAAAGGTGAAGTAAAACCACCACATAATCCCCCTGATGACACAGAGCCATCTCACAAAAGAAAGGTTTCTTCCATGAAACCCACATCGCAGAAGAAGTCAGAAGCTAGTAAGACCAAGCTACACACTATGCTCACGCTCGATGACTTTGAATTCATCATCAAAGCTATATCAGACACTTCAGGAGATCTTTTTCAGAGAATTGAAGCTAAGAAAGAGACCATGTATGCAAAAATTGAAGCAGAACTATGAGGGGTATAGTAGGCCCTTCACTCCAGCTGCATAGTGTCCACTGCACCCCCTCCATCAGAAGAAACAGAGTTGGGAGATGAGCCTACCCAACTCCGCAGACTATCCAATGCGACTAAATCCCACCTTCGTCATGCATAGGAAGAAACATAACAGGACATAGTGGCCCTGAAGAAAGCACAAGAGGAATTAATAGAGCAATGCAGGGTTGCACAACAGGAGAAGGCTTCCCTTCAAGCAAAGTTTGAAGAGGAAAAGGCCCATATCCAACAAGAGAAAGAACAACTGCTCATGGAGAAGGTTGGAGTAAAAGAAGCAGTCAACAAAGCACTTCGCTCTATGATGGGCTTAGAGCAAAAGGAGGAAGACCCATTGGAGCATCAAGTAGCACATCTTGCTGAAGCCATCCAACAGCTTCAACAGAGAATAGTAGATCTAGAGCTACAAACAGTACCAAGTACTGTGCAGGATGTGCAAGACCAAAGAGAAGCCATTGACCAGAGCATAGTTGAGAGGATCAGAACATTAGCTTTGGAATGTCAACAACTTAGTAGTAGAAGTGCGCAAACTTGTGAGCGACTTATTGAGGACCCTGAACTGAAGACACTTGAGTCACAACTCCAGGATGGAAAGCAACAAGCAACAATGGTACATGCACAACTTAATCTCTTGTCAGCAGTTGATATAATGAAATGATCACATGAACAACGCACTATTCAACAACACGTCCATGCCATACAAAGCAAAGTCATGGAAGTGACTCAGAGGCTCCAACTAGTCTAGGATGCAGCTTGCCAACTGTTTGAAGATATTGAAGGACGAGGAGCAGAGATGGAACAAGTAGTCACTTCAATAGAACAACGCTTAGAGGGACCTATGAACGAGGCAATTCTTCAGGAGTTCGTCGAGTAGGAGGCCTTGACATAGCAGTAGGTCGAAGCAGCTCGAGTGAGGCTCGAGGATTTTGAAGCAGAGCTACCCAGATCAGAGTGAATCGAGATGAGTCAGAGGTGAGTGTTGGGGACTTGTTGGCCCTTGACCAAGTTTTGGATATCCTTGGTCAGGTTTGACCTATTTTGGGACTTCGACAGGCTGTCAAAGGAGGAGCGCAAGTCGAAGCAGAGATCACGGGATCTCAGCCCCTTTTTAGGGATTTTTGGGTTTTGGGATTATGTAACTGATATGGAGATGTCGAACCATGGGTTTACCCATGTTTAGGTCCATTTTGTAATGTATAAATAGAAATCTAGGCGATGTAAGTAGGTGCACAAGTGTGTGATGCTAGGTGCTAAGGGCAAGTGAAGGCCACTATGCTAAGTGCAAGTGATAGTTGTACATGCTTTGTGCATACTGTGTGAGACTTGCAAGGCTAGTGAAAGTGTCTGTAAGAGGTTTTGTAAAGGCTTTGTGCTGTAACCTAGCTCGGGGAAGGAGGATCTGGCGAGGTACGCACAGATCTCCTGTCCTATGTGGAGTAGGACCTTATGGCTCTGTGCATGTAGATGATTGACAAAAGATAATAAAGAAGACAAATATTTGGTGGACGTAGCCCTAGGCTGGGGGTGAACCACATATATTCTATGTTATGGTTGCTTTGTGCATTATGGTTGTTTTATGGTTCATATGATTAGTTCTTAGTGCAATGATCTATGCTTAGATGAATATGATATCTTAGTGCCTAATGATGTGAATGAGATCCTAGATCTGAGCTATGTTGATATGCTTAGTGCTTGAAAGTGTTGAATCTTGTTGAATACGACTTTGCATTGTAATTAGGGTTTATCTGCGCTGTAGACAAAAGTTAAGTAATAATGAATGACAATTGCTAAATGATTTGTTAGAGTATTGTAATCACATATATGTTTCCCAGCTAAGGTTGCAGACACTGGAGTTCTGCAACCACCCCTGCCTCTACCTCAGGTGAGACTTCATTTGCTTCGCAAGTGTTGTCGAAAGGGCTGGTAGTTAGGGTTTTGTTGGTGCGTTGTTGAAGCATTGAACCCTGGGTCTGCTCCTGTGCCAACAATATTGCATCATGCGATTCCAACCAATCCATACCAATCACTATGTCATAATATCCTAAGATCATGACATATAGGTTGGAATTTGTTACAAAATATCCCAAGTTAATGCTATAGTCCGCAACCTTTCCTCCAACCTTTGTTTTGGAACCTGTTGCCATTTCTACGTATCTGAACTCATCATGCTTGACTTCCTTTACCTTAATTCTTTTTAGCACTGCACTAGAGACAAAGCTTTTTGTAGCACCTGGATCTATCAATATACTAAAAGTTTGGTTGATGATTATACCTGACGTCTCGAGCACAATGGACTAGTTCTTGGCATGGCGGTTGTTCGTTGTTGCATGTATCATGTGGACCTTGCCAAAATCTCCAACTGTAGTGGGTCCTGATGATACTTCCACTATGGCCTTCTCAATTGGACAGTCTCGCTGGTAATGTGGCTCTCCACATGTCCAACATCCAGTCTTCGATCCAATGCTCCTGGTCCATGAAGTATAAGTTCTTGGCCTAACAGTCTGCGATCCTGGTATGTTCTGTTGAATATGCCTAAACTATTGATGTTGTTGTTTTTGTGGTGCTATGTAAGGTGTATCTTGATGCCCTGAAGTCTGTCTAGCTAGTGTCTGATGCTTATGCTCTCTTGATGATGTCTGTCTAGTCGGTCTAGAAGGAGTCATGCCCTAACCCCCACTGTTCAACTCTTCCTCAGCTATGAGGGCCTTATGAAATGAATCATGCAACATCTGAGGCATTATGATCCTCACCTTCACATGATGTTGAAGTTAAGGCCGAACACAAACTTGTTGAAATTTAAATTTTTCATGTTCAGATGTGGAGCATACCTAAGTAGCTCCATAAATATGGACTCATACTATGGCACTGTTCGACCAATCGATCATAAGGCGTTGAACTCATTAAGTTGGCGCTCAATGAATTCCTTAAACAAGTACCTCTCCCGGAACCGTTCCTTGAAAAACTCCCATGACACATCTTCGATGACCATGTGTAGTTGAGGTAGGAGAATCTTCCACCATAGAATAGCACTCCCCTTCAACTAAAAGACTGCCATGTAGACTTTCATGTTGGAGGTGTAATCACAAAATGCAAAGAACATCACCATATTCTCCAACCATGCCTCAGTGGTTGATCCATCCTTGGTACCCATGAACTCAAGAAATTTCAACTTCTTGAGTTCTCTGTGTATACTACTACTACAAACTAGTGCGCTCTATGAACCCTCATTGGGTACATATGCTCTACCCTCATCTCAATCCAGGCGGTTCATCAATGCCTCTGACATCCTATGGAAGGATCTCATCATAACTACCACATATCCCACAACAACCTTCTCCTACTTAGTGGTCTTTTCTTCTCCCTAGGGGTAGACCCCTTTGGCGTGGATACTATCGGAGGTGCCACACCTCTTCCTCCAATACCACGTCGTCTACTTCCCCGACGTCCTCTAAACATGATTACTTGCACAGAAAATTTTCAAAATTTAATTAGTGATATATTTTAATCATTCAGTTAACACAATGGAAGGCATAACAGTCCAATGTTGCAGGGTTGAACCTGCTTTGATACCATATGTAGCATCGTCTCCGTTACGACATCAAAATAAGCGAGTACAATAGTGGTAAATTTTGTGTTTTTTTAAAACAACTATTAATACAAGAGATATGCGACAATAACATAAATTATGTAAACACGATCAAATCTCATCACACCATTACACAAATAAAAATCCAATTACAACATCACTATTATTCAAGATCAACCATATCACATAAATATAACAAAGATATCTACCCACCCAACATATCCTGCAAGGTTAGGACCTCCAAGACATAAAATCAATGCTCAAGTCCAAGATTCATCTGATTTATTTTGACCATTTAAGGTTTCAGGACTGACGACTATTCTGATAAACAAGGAGATATCTATAACCTATAACCACTCCTAGTCTAAATTTTCAAACTAAAACTAAATAGTAAAGTAACTAAAAAAATAATTTCATCTATGCAAAGGGATGAACAATGCAATGTAATAAAAACTACTCAAACATAATGTTGAGTCCAAAGTTTCTAACTATTGGTGTAAATGGCATTCTTACAATAATTCAACGCATCTACCTTTGGTTGAGTTGTTAGATATTGTCAATATCTAAATAATAACATAAATAACAACTCTACTAAGCAAATGATTACAAATTGACATTTAAGGAATTCCAACGTAAATCATGACATTTTGTTTTTTTGCTCTAAAGACTTCTTGGCGTAACTAATTTTCTATGAAAACATCCATAGATGTTTGCAATAATAATAATCCTACATTCTATGCAATTTCATTTACATCTAACATTAATTTCTATAATTCTTATATAAGATATAAGCAATCACTAACTCTTCAATACTCACCTTTCATTATACACTTAATATAATGTAAAATTCTATAGATATATAACATAAAAGAAATCATCATTTTGTATTCTTTCTTTTATTTAAGGATCTTATGATATTTCAAATGTAAATTATTTTTATCCATTCAAGCACAATTTCAATCTATCTTATCTTTCTATAATTCTTATATAAGATATAAGCAATCACTAACTCTTCAATATTCACCTTTCATTATACACTTAATATTATGTAAAATTCTATAGATATATAACATAAAAGAAATCATCATTTTTTATTCTTTCTTTTATTTAAGGATCTTATGATATTTAAATGTAAATTATTTTTATCCATTCAATCACAATTTCAATCTATCTTATCCTGGAACCCTTTAAGGCCTAAAACTAACATAAGGTAGAGGTAAGACAACTATTTGTTTTACATCTGAATGTGCAAATTGCACATTAAATTACAGGTCTAGAACCCGAGGCACAAACTACCAGAATTGTGTGAAATAATTCTGGGCCAACTGTCGATCCCATGTACTCCTACGAATGATAGCAAGAACCCATGACTTTGTCAAGAAAAATGTGCCAAACTAAGGCACACAATTAGGTAATAAATAACATTGAAAGTGATCATTATTAGAGTGAATTGCGGGAACCACTGCCTGTTTAATATCTCGACTGAGGTAAAATATATTAGTTGATATCAATAAGTTATGAAGCAATCCTTGAGTAGTTCACTATGGACACGTCACATATCTATCAAGAGGTAAATCCATACGACGAGATTTGATTCTTGACTGTGGCAGTTTTGAAATCAATATAGAGAATAGAGGATGATTCGATCTGATTGGATCACTTCATCAAAACTTTTGTTACAACCAAAGCAAATCTATGTCGGAACAAGGAAAAGATTGGATATTGGGTCGAGAAATCGTAAGGGAAAGAGAAGGTAAGATGAAAAAAAGGAACCGGTACTAGAGAGGGCTGGTGCAAATCATCAAATATGCTCTGGGATGTATTAAGGTGAGATGATAAGAATGATCAATTCAAAACAGTAATACAATATATCCATATCCTCTCATACAATATATCCATATCCTCTCAGTTGATCACATTGAAAATCATTAATAATAATCCCCTTCGAATATCATTTAAATATAAAAAATTTAGTACAGTGTAACAATTCTCACTTCCAAGTCAACAATAGAAATAAAAACCAATTATGTAGGTGCCTAATATTATTTAAACTATATTATAAATAATATATCACCTACTGCGCGAATCTGATTCTTGAATCATTGATATTCAAAAATAATTTTATAACATCATTTGAAAATGTATATTGTACTAGAAATATTTATTTAACTGAAATGAATAATTGTATAATGATAGAATAATATATCTTCTTCTACCATTTGATCCATACACAATAACCATATATAGTTGCAAGAAAAATCACTAATTTTAACCATTAGATATTTTTGTTTTAAAATAATACAGTGGATCACATGAAATATTTATCGATTTCACAATAAAAATAACTTAACAATGAGTACCGTAACCATAAGTCCTATTGATATGTGCTTCCAATCTTGAGTTTGGAGGCTTTTGCTCGTCCTCCTTGCTTTTTCTTGTCAATCCCAAGACTTCACCGGTACCTCCCAACCAATGCTAGGGGTACTCTTCTTTCCCCTTTTCCCTCTGAACTACAAAGGGGCCACACACAAAAACCAAAATGCAATAGCTCCAAGCTTGCCTCGCAAGGTAGAGCTTCCACTCTTTCTTCAATGTTGGTATCCCAACTCTCACAAGTAAAACACAGTCCCCAATAATTTTGGCAACATAACCTTACCAAGAATAAGAGAGATACAGTTTCTTTCTTCGCCATTTGTTTTATAGAAATTTCCTCATTGACACTTGTCCTCATGCACACATAATTAACTTTTTAGATTAAATTAATTATGATTATTCACCCACACACTTGTCACACTCTCCCCAAGTTTCACAAGTAATTATCATTTTTATTTTATTTTAAAATCCAATTTCCTTCACATTTCCCAATGTGTTCCTATTTTTGCTCTTAGTTGTCCCTTTGTTCCCCAAAATCTCATTTAATGAGTGTCTCCTAACTAGATCTTAGTTAGAGTTGGATTATGAGTCTTCTTTTAGTTAGACTTAGTGGTATCTTGACTCTAGATACTATTCTATGTGTACACCTATTCTCTCATATTTTATTTCTTTCTATTTTAAAAATCCATTTTGTTAATTTCATGCATACGTGCATTTTATCCAATCTTTAGATTGTATTCCCCTTTTTTCTAGAGTTTTATTATTCTCCAATATTTTAACTTATGTCATAATTAATTTAGTCCCTTACTTAATTTAGACTTAGACTTATTCTTAGACTTATGCTTAGACTTTTATTGGGCTTTATAATTAATAATTTATTGTTTGACTCAAGTTTTAATTACACAACGTTCCATTCAAGATGCACCTCCATGCTCCAAGGGTTCCACTTGCCTTTGACTAGTTTTGGAAGTTTGTCCAACCCTTGGAGTCAACACTCCACTCGTTCGACCTTTTGAGAGACTAAGGGATTATAAGGAATAAGGACGATGCCTTATTGCACGCTCCTTAGAATTTTCGCTAGCAACTATCTCAGTCCGCCCTCACGACATCGTGGACCTCTTGAACTAGGTAATCGTTAACCTACCATTCGGCCACGACAAGAGTGCTAGTAGGCTGTGATAGGGACGTTTCCACACCTCTCCCTCAATGTTTGGTTTTTGTGCATGGACCCTCTACTCCTTGTGTGAGTCGGATTAGCAAGCATCGTCAAGCCTGCACGCACTGACAAAAACACTATCAATAATCCATATACATAATCATACTATAATCAATCATATTCCATAAGTGCGAAAAATGAAATACTCAATCAAAATAAAATCCACTCCCTGACTCAATATGGATTCCAAGGAAGTCCATTGATGCCATCAACATCCATAACCTGTCATGTGTCTTTCACACTCAGGAAAACTCGTCAATAGCATCTGCCAATATATATACATCAAATAATAATAATCCACAACAAATCATCATCATCATCATCATCATGTATAATCCATAATCGAAATGAAATCACCATGTACCATAACCGGATCACTTGCATGTAAGTGTCCTCAAATAATAAGTCAATAAAAGTGTTCTCAGTATAGCAGGATGTTACACAAATTAAGAAATGTCCAACAAAGGTGATGTTGATGTTCAGAAAATCCAAAAAAAGACAAGAAAATTCTCAAAAGAGTTAAGTATTAGATTGATGATATCAATTTTGATGAATATGATGATTTTGAACATTATTTAACGTTGGTGAAAATCCTAGTCTGAAAAACCAACTTGGAAAGGCACTAACTACAAATTGCAAGAAACATTGTTAGAAACACAAGAGGTGTATGATGAGTACAAGCATTTCCTCCCAAAAAACCATATCTATTGAACAACTTAAAAACATATTTTCAATGGTAAGGACGAAAATAGAAGAAAACCACAAAGAATGACACCTAAATGATGGAAGAAGACTTGTGATAGAAGTATCCATGGTAAGAAATAAGTTCAATTACATTCACATATGTAACTTTTCAATGATTACTTTTGAAATTATTTTTTACTAAGAGATGTGTTTCATTTTTTTTTTATCAATAGGGTTACACACAATAGGATTCTTTGAGGTATGAAGTAGTTTTACGTATAGTTCAATCGAATCCCATACTATGATCACCTTCTAGTGGCTCATTTATGTGACACCGTTCATATTCATAAAAATGTAAAATAATGGCTATGGAGAATATTAGATGGAAGGAATATAAACAAAGATCAAATTTCCAAATTTAGAAGTGACATCGAGGTAGCCAACATGATGCAACAATTGAGTCAATATTCTAGTGGTGGAAAACTAACAATTTCTCCATGTGAAAGACATTGTAACGAACATTAATTTTCCCATTGGTTTTGTTGGAATCATTAAAAATATCTTGATAAAAACATGTGATTTTGGTGAGTAAAAAATGCATGATTGGCATACCTTTATGAAGGTCTATCCTTATACAATAGTTATGCCCTAAATTATATAAATAATTCTCATTTTTTTTTTTGGTTTGTTTGGTTCATTAAGTCAATATGATTCATCATCATTTATTTTAGTTCAATCTGCCTCTAGTGCTCCCAAGCTGCTTCAACAACAACATAAAGAAGATCATATATATTCTAATCAAGTACATGAGGTGAGTCAAAAGCTATAATTCAAATGTCATGGTTATTATTTAGTTGAAATCAAGACCATCATATAATTATCCTGTGTATATACATCATTTTATTCAAATGTGCCTCTTTGTTACATGTAGGTGGTTGTGATATAAGGAAATACATCAATAATATATTAGGTATTGGAAGAGAACAATTCCTCATTTAATGTATGAAATACAAATTCATTTATTTCTAATCTTCTTCAATGCATAGGAGGACTACATCATTCACTTGGTTGATGAGACTGAAATATGTGGACTTGTTCACACAAGAACAATGTGGTTGGTGAAGAGGCACTTGAAGGCACTGGCGACATTTGTTAGATGATGTAGGAGCATCGCCAACATCAAGCGAGCCAGTGCGGAAGCGAAGGACAACTGGACAAGCCAGCACAAATTTTGAAAACACCTTGAAGTTGTTGCGCAGTCTTAAATGAAGCCATTAAAGAAGAAGCGCAATTGTATAATGTAAACGAACCTTGAGTGATTGCTCTTGTCCTTAGTAGATAGAAGGCATTTAAAGTAGTTAATGCAGGTAGATAGAATTTAATTCTAGATTAGACAGTTTTAGAGCGCAAGAGGGAAACGAGAAATAGACACCCTCATTGTGTATTGTATGATAGTAATGAGAAGAGGAAGAAGAGCATAGGAGAAGCAGAGAGTTGTGTAAGAACACCCATGTACAGACATTTGGATTAATACAAAGAGGTTGATTCAAATTTATTGTTTTGTGTTTGTTCTCTGTGTATTGATGTTGAATGATATGCTCATGAATGTTTGCTTCATGTTATGCATTGGCTTTATATGTTGTGTATATGATTTCATGTCTGAGTTTGAAGTCTGAAAGGAAGAAGGAATGAGTTTCAGTTGTTTCTCTATTTGAACAAGGATTCCTGCAAGGAGTGCAGTCGAATTGTCTGCAAGGAGTGCGTTGACAAAGGGTTCAGATAGAGATAACTTTTGTTCTCATTCACTCTGTAGTGCAGTCAGGCACATGAGCCATGCAAGGAGTGCACAAGCCGAGTGAAGTCTCAGGGTTGCGAACTTGAGTAAGCATTGAGAGACTGCTGCTGCAGGTGTGCGCAGGGTCGAAGAATTTCAACACTTGGAAGTGTTTGAAGGTTGCCGCAAGGAGTGCGCGCAAGAGTCTTTTCTAAGGCTCAGAGTTATAAGAAAGCTCAGGAAGGATAAGGCCTTCGAAATCGTTGGAGGATAGCGCAGAAAAGTTGCGACTGGAAGTCTATAAGAAGCATCGTAAGTTTGCACCGCAGGTGGACGAGTTCCGTGGAGGAACACTTGGCCATTCGCAGAAATCGCCAAGGAAGGAAGAACGGTCGGAGTTCTCCGAGAAGAATTCGTGAATTTCCGTGAGCCATTAGATCTCGTAGAGGAGCAGGGGAGATATGGAAAAGTATTCCCAAGAGGTTCAAAGCTCAGGAGGGGCAAGAACGTAGATCCGAGCCACAAGGGCTGTCAGATTTACTCGTGAATTCCCATATCGGGGTTTCGTGGGTTGAAACTCCTAAAATATTGCAACAGGAATCGTGATATTTCGATACGCGATATCCCGACAGCGAAGTGGGATTTGTGTGGGACACAGAGAAGTCAGTGAGTGGACAGGTGGCACGCTATTTCAGAGTTTCGTGGAGTGAAGTCCCGAACTCTTTGCATCAGGATTCGTGATATTGCGAACTCTGAAGTACCGATAGGATTGAAGTGGCGTTGAAAAGTCAAACTCGTGCGCATGTCGGAGTTTCGGCATATCGAGAATCGGGGGTCGATAAAACAAGTTGTTCGACATCGCGAGTGTCGAAATCGCGATAGGGAAAACCCCGATAGGAAAAGTTCAGCATTGATTGTCGTCGGGCTTCGGGGACTCGAGAGTCCAACGCTCGACCACTGACCTCGCGAAGTCGCGAAGTCCGATCTCCCGATTGTAAAGAGGAGATCCCGTGGAGAGTTTGTTGTGGGTGCAGATTTCCCGATAGGGAAATAGAAGAACGTTGAGAGTTCTTCGGGCCAGTTGGAAGGAAAGATCCTGTGAGCATGCGGACCTTCCGACCTGCGGGTTGAGAGGTAGCGGGCATGTGCGTCAAGTGGTATCAGAGCACAGAAAGATTCTTTGCTTTCTGTAGCAGAGAAAAGGAGAATTCGCCATGCCGCCAAGGAGAAGGGACATGCAAACACCCGATCCAGAGGATAGGGAAATGCCGAGAAGAAGAGGCAGGCAGATGACAGATCCAACTATGGAGAGAGAGATGCGCGATCTACGAGCTAGACTCGAAGACATGGAGACAGCGCAAAGACGCACAGTTGGTGCGAGGGATCTTAGTGATTCTGAAAGCGAAGCTGAGGCTGAGCGTGAAGAAGAAGTTGCAGCTGAAGATGCATCAAATGAACGTTTGATCATAGCTATTGCAAGGATGGGTGCAAGAGTGAAGATGGAAATTCTAGTTTACGAGGGAAACTTGGATGCAGAGGAGCTTCTAGACTATATTAGAGATCTAGACACATACTTTGACTATGAAGATGTTGAAGAGGACAAGAAAGTCAAGCATGCTGTCACAAGATTGAAAGGACATGCAACATTGTGGTGGGATGAACTACAAGCTGACATACGCTGCAAGGGAAAGCAAAAGATCAAGAGCTGGGAAAGAATGATCACGAAGATGAAGGCGAAATTCATCCCCAGGGATTATCAGATTACTCTTTTCAGGAGAATGCAAAACCTGAGGCAGAAACTGATGACAATGAAAGAATAGATTGAGGAATTCTATAAGTTGAACATCAGGGCAGGTCATCAGGAGAGGGATGATGAGAAGGTAGCCAAATATATGAATGGCCTGAGATATGATATCCAGGATGAGATGAGCATGGTAACCATCCGAACGGTGGAAGATGCTTATCATATGGCTCTGAAGGCGGAAGAGAAGCTGAGTTGAAAACAAAGTCAAAGAGGCCGAGGCAGAAATCAGCCCAGAGGCAAATCAGTTGCCGAGGATAGATATTATAAGCCCAAAGAGGACTGGAAGAAACCTTAGACTCGAACAGAGAGAGGTGGAACCTCACAGCGAGGGCAATATGCTGAACAACGAGGACAACATACTGAGCAGAGAGGAGATTATGCTGACAATAATACTTTTCCTCGTACTAGAGGAAGAGGAAGAGGAAGAGGAAGAGGTGGAGTAATAACATGCTTCACGTGTGGAAAGAATGGGCACAAGTCTTATGAGTCTCCAGATAAAAATAAAGAGGGAGGAGAAGCTCACATCGCCAAAGCACAGAGGCGGGATGTTGAGGCAGAAGATGCTAAAGGCGGAAGATCGTTGATGATGCAAAAAGTCCTTTTGACACCCGAGAAGGAGGTGGAGAGTTCAGTCCAAAGGACCAGACTTTTTAGGACTGCTTGCAAGACCAAGGACAGGGTATGCAAGGTCATTGTAGACAGTGGTAGCACGGATTATCTCGTTTCTACAGAGATGGTAGAAAAGCTGGAGTTGGAGACGAATGATCATCCAAGCCCATACAGAGTTTCGTGGCTACAAAAAGGACACCAGGTAACTGTCACTAAATAGTGTTTAGTTGAATTCAAGATAGGAGGATATAATGATAAGATATTATGTGATGTCATTCCTATGGATGTTTGTCATCTATTTCTAGGTATACCATGGCAATATGATCGGAATGTGATTCATGATGGGAGAATGAACACATACACCCTAGAGAAGAATGGGAGGACTCACATGTTGCTTCCAATCAAGGATAAGGAGGTGAAACCGGAAGTAAGCAACACTGTAGTCCTCATGAGTGGGAAGGAACTTCTTACAGAGGTTAAGAAGAAGGGAGATCCACAGTTCATTGTGGTCAGGAAACCGAGAATTATCCTGACTAGCACAAGGAGAGATGATTTACCAGAAGAAGTTCAGGAACTGCTGGAAGAGTTCACTGACATAGTAGTGGACAAACTACCTCATTCATTGCCACTGATCAGAAGTGTGAGTCATCATATTGATCTCATACCAGGAGCCAGTTTGCCAAATAAAGCCGCGTACAGATTGATGCCGCAAGAGAATGAAGAGGTTAAAAGGCAAGTCCAGGAGTTGTTGGACAAAGGATTGGTCAGGGAAAGCTTGAGTCCATGTGTTGTTCCAACAGTACTCAGTTCGAAGAAAGACAGAGGCTGGAGGATGTGCACTGACTCGAGGGAAATTAACAAGATAACCATCAGGTACAAATTTCCATTGTCGAGGATGGATGATCTGATGGATTGCTTGAGTGGAGCAAAATATTTTTCAAAGATTGATTTGAAAAGCGGTTATCACCAGATCCGCATGAGAGAAGGTGATGAGTGGAAGACAGCATTCAAAACCAACGAAGGGTTGTATGAATGGCTTGTTATGTCATTTGGCTTAACAAATGCGTCGAGTACCTTCATNCATACACCCTAGAGAAGAATGGGAGGACTCACATGTTGCTTCCAATCAAGGATAAGGAGGTGAAACCGGAAGTAAGCAACACTGTAGTCCTCATGAGTGGGAAGGAACTTCTTACAGAGGTTAAGAAGAAGGGAGATCCACAGTTCATTGTGGTCAGGAAACCGAGAATTATCCTGACTAGCACAAGGAGAGATGATTTACCAGAAGAAGTTCAGGAACTGCTGGAAGAGTTCACTGACATAGTAGTGGACAAACTACCTCATTCATTGCCACTGATCAGAAGTGTGAGTCATCATATTGATCTCATACCAGGAGCCAGTTTGCCAAATAAAGCCGCGTACAGATTGATGCCGCAAGAGAATGAAGAGGTTAAAAGGCAAGTCCAGGAGTTGTTGGACAAAGGATTGGTCAGGGAAAGCTTGAGTCCATGTGTTGTTCCAACAGTACTCAGTTCGAAGAAAGACAGAGGCTGGAGGATGTGCACTGACTCGAGGGAAATTAACAAGATAACCATCAGGTACAAATTTCCATTGTCGAGGATGGATGATCTGATGGATTGCTTGAGTGGAGCAAAATATTTTTCAAAGATTGATTTGAAAAGCGGTTATCACCAGATCCGCATGAGAGAAGGTGATGAGTGGAAGACAGCATTCAAAACCAACGAAGGGTTGTATGAATGGCTTGTTATGTCATTTGGCTTAACAAATGCGTCGAGTACCTTCATGAGGTTGATGAACGAAGTCCTGAGGGAGTTCATCGGAACATTTTTCATTGTGTATTTGGATGACATACTGGTTTACAGTAAAACAGTGGCAGAGCATCTGAAGCATTTGGCTACAGTGATGCAGAAATTGCAGCAGGAGAAGCTGTTGATAAACATGAAGAAGTCCTCATTCATGAAGATAGAGCTCATTTACTTGGGATTTGTCATTTATACAAATGAGTTGAGGATGGATCCAAATAAGGTGGAAGTGATCAAGAATTGGCCATCACCGAGAAATATTTTCGAGGTGAGAAGTTTTCACGGATTGGCTAGTTTCTACCGAAAGTTCATCAAGAATTTCAGTGGAATCAGCGCAACAATGATGGACACAGTGAAGAAAAGACACAATTCTTTTCACTGGACAGAAGAGTCTGAAAAGAGTTTTATTCTGTTGAAGGGGAAGATTACGGAACAACCAGTTTTGGTGTTGCCGGATTTCCGAAAGACATTTCAGGTGAAATGCAATGCAAGTGGATTTGCAATTGGGGCAGTCTTGAGTCAGGAAGATAGGTCGATAGCATACTTCAGCGAGAATCTGAATGAGGTGAAAGTGAAGTACTCCACTTATGATAAGGATTTCTATGCTATTGTTCAGGCATTGAAGAAATGGAGACATTACTTGATCTTGAAGGAATTTGTATTGTACAATGACAATCATGCATTGCGGTTTGTGACTCAACAAGAGAAGTTGAATCAGAGACATGTCAAATGGGTTGAGTATATGCAAAATTTCACTTTTTTTATCAAACATATTTCTGGTACTGCTAACAAAGTTGTTGATGCTTTGAGCAGGAAGTGTTTGTTATTGCAGGAGTTCAGAGTCAAAACGTTGGGTTTTGATGATCTCAGGGACATATATGCTGATGATCCAGATTTTAAAGAGGCGTATGAAGAAGTTGAGAATCCAATTCTCAGATATAGAAGACCGTGGATAGACTACATGATCCAGGAAGGATTACTGTTCAAAGGTAATCGACTGTGTATTCCAAAATGCTCCATGAGGGAGAACTTGTTGAAGGAGAAACACAGTGGAGGATTGGCAGGGCACTTTGGTCACGACAAGACGTTCGCGAAGCTGAATGAGTCATATTTTTGGCCGAGAATGTGGGCAGATGTCAAGAGATTCATGGATAGATGTAGAATTTGCCAACATTCAAAGGGAAGGAAGAAGAATGCAGGGTTTTATCAACCATTGCCCATATCGGAGAGGCCGTGGGATGCAATTAGCATGGATTTTGTATTGGGGATGCCAAGAACACAAAGAGTTGTTGATTCAATCTTTGTGGTGGTGGATAGATTTTTCAAGATGGCACACTTCATTCCATGTCAGAAGACCAGTGACGCAACTCACATTGCGGACCTGTTTTTCAAAGAGGTCATTCAACTTCATGGGTTGCCGAGAAGCATAGTTTCGGATCGAGATACCAAATTCATAGGGAATTTTTGGAGGACCTTATGGAAGAAGCTGGGAAATAACTTGTCGTTTAGTTTGACTTATCATCCTCAGATGGATGGACAGACAGAAGTGGTAAACAGAAGTCTAGGAGACTTGCTGAGAAGCTTGATGACAGAGCACCACAGCCAGTGGGACAATATATTACCACAGGCAGAGTTTGCGTATAATGACTCGGTTAATAGGAGCACAGGGAAAAGTCCATTTCAGATTGTCTATGGCATGCAGCCGAGAGGAATTTCTGAACTGAGGGATTCAGAACAGACTGCGACTAGGAGTGCTAATGCAGAAGAATTCGTAGAGGCGATGAAAGAACTTCACGGTCGGGTGAAGGAGCGACTGTTGAACTCAAGTCAGGAGTATAAGCGTAGAGCCGATCAGCATAGAAGACAACTTCAGTTTGAGGTTGGTGATTTAGTTCTGGCACATTTAAGGAAAGAAAGGTTCCTAAGAGGAACATATAATAAGCTAAAGATGAAGAAAATCGGGCCATGTAAGGTCTTGAAGAAATTCGGGGTGAATGCTTATGAGATTGAATTACCCGATGGGATCGGAATTTCTCCGATATTCAATATCTCGGATTTGTACCCATATAAAGCTAGGGAAGAAGAGACTGGAGATGAGCAGCCAATGATCCAGTGGACAAAGCAGATTCCAGTGGCAGAAAAGTCGCAGCTGGAGTGCATGCTGGACAAGAGAGTGAGCAAGAAGACCAGGTGGAAAGAATATTTTGAGTATCTGGTCAAATGGAAGAACCATCCAGTTGAAGATGCTAGCTGGGAGAGTGAAGCAAAGATCCAGAAGCATGGACAGACCGTGCACAAGCTCATGGACAGGAGCCCATGAAAATTTTCAAGCCGAGGAGTATGATGCAGGAGCATCGCCAACATCAAGCGAGCCAACGCGGAAGCGAAGGACAGCTGGACAAGCCAGCACAAATTTTGAAAACACCTTGAAGTTGTTGCACAATCTTAAATGAAGTCATTAAAGAAGAAGCACACTTGTATAATGTAAACAGACCTTGAGCGATTTCTCTCATCCTTAGTAGATAGAAGGAATTTAAAGTAGTTAATGCAGGTAGATAGAATTTAATTCTAGATTAGACAGTTTTAGAGAGCAAGAGGGAAATGGGATATAGACACCCTCATTGTGTATTGTATGATAGTAATGAGCAAAGGAAGAAGAGCATAGGAGAAGCAGAGAGCTATGTAAGAACACCCATGTACAGACATTTGGATTAATACAAAGAGGTTGATTCAAGTTCATGGTTTTGTGTTTGTTCTCTGTGTATTGATGTTGAATGATATGCTCACGAATGTTTGCTTCCTGTTATGCATTTGCTTTATATGTTGTGTATATGATTTCATGTCTGAGTTTGAAGTCTGAAAGGAAGAAGGAATGAGTTTCAATTGTTTCTCTATTTGAACAAGGATTCCTGCAAGGAGTGCAGTCGAATTGTCCGCAAGGAGTGCGTTGACAAAGGGTTTAGATAGAGATAACTTTTGTTCTCATTCACTCTGTAGTGAAGTCAGGCACATGAGCCATGCAAGGAGTGCGTAGGCCTAGTGAAGTCTCAGGGTTGCGAACCTGAGTAAGAATTGAGAGACTGTTGTTGCAGGTGTGCGCAGGGTCGAAGAATTTCAACACTTGGAAGTGTTTGAAGGTTTCCGCAAGGAGTGCGCGCAAGAGTCTTTTCTAAGGCTCAGAGTTATAAGAAATCTCAGGAAGGATAAGGCCTTCGAAATCGTTGGAGGATAGCACAAAAAATTTACGACTAGAAGTCTATAAGAAGCGTCGTAAGTTTGCGCCGCAGGTGGACGAGTTCTGTGGAGGAACACTTGGCCATTCGCAAAAATCACCAAGGAAGGAAGAACGGTCGGAGTTCTCCGAGAAGAATTCACAAATTTCCGTGAGCCGTTAGATATCGTAGAGGAGCAGGGGAGATATGACGAAGTATTCCCAAGAGGTTCAAAGCTCAAGAGGGGCAGGATCGTAGATCTAAGCCACAAGGGTCGTCGGATTTACTCGTGAATTCCCATATCGAGGTTTCGTGGGTTGAAACTTCGAAAATATTGCAACAGGAATCGCGATATTCCGATACGTGATATCCCAACAACGAAGTGGTATTTGTGTGGGCCATGGAGAAGTTAGTGAGTGGACAGGTGGCACACTGTTTCAGAGTTTTATGGAGTGAAGTCCCGAACTCTTTGCATCAGGATTCACGATATTGCGAACTCCGAAGTACCGACAGGATTGAAGTGGCATTGAAAAGTCAATCTCGTGCGCGTGTCAAAGTTTCGGCATATCGGGAATCGGAGGTCGGTAAAACAAGTTGTTCGACATCGCGAGTGTCGAAATCACGATAGGGAAAACCCCGATAGGAAAAGGTCAGCGTTGACTGTCGTCGAGCTTCGGGGATTCGAGAGTCCAATGCTCGACCACTGACCTCACGAAGTCGTGAAGTCCGATCTCCTGATTGTAAAGAGGAGATCCCGTGGAGAGTTTGTTGTGGGTGAAGATTTCCCGACAAGGAAATAGAAGAATGTTGAGAGTTCTTCGGGCCAGTTGGAAGGAAAGATCCTGTGAGCACGTGGACCTTCTGACTTGCGGGTTGAGAGGTAGCGGGCGTGTGCGTCATTAGATAGAGATCACATCCTAAGGGTTCAATGGTTGAGGGATATATGGTTTATTAGTCCATGGTGTATATTGATGAGTATCTACTTGAAATATATATTGATGTGCCTTGCATATGGGATGACAAGTACACCAACAAATTTGAATGGGAGGTCTTTCTTGGAAATGGATTGAGAAATGATTTAAAGGTGGGCACTTAAATCTTTGTATATATCTTTGGAATACTTAAATGAATTATAGTAATGAACAATTCTCAAATTTAAGCATAATGTCTTTTAGGTGGTGAACATGGGATGCAATACATATTTATATTGCAAATAATATTGATTACATGAAGGCATGGATATATTGATGTGAAGAATTTAATGGTAAATTTTCAGGGAATTGGTTGTCTCAATTGTTTCGATAAGAATTTTTGGACAAAGGTAGAGTCTTATGCAAAAGGAAATTGATTTAGATTTTGGTGCAAAAGATAGAAAGGAACATGTTATCATTTTCCTTGATTTTTTTCTCATTTATTTTCCTTATGGTGATGACTTGATTGTGACTTATTAACATGTGTGGTGTAGGGGAAGCATCACAAATCCATGTCGTGCAATTGATGCAAAATATCACATCAAATATTTGGATACGAAGAATAAAACCTCAGGTTGTGGAATAATTGCAACTTTTCGAGTGACTAATATATATATCATAGGGGTGATAGACATCTCATCACATTTGACGTTAGATATTATGGAAATTTGGAAGATATAATGGAGTTATACTTAAAATCCTTCAAAGTGGTTCTCTTTAAGGTAAAATGGTACATATTTTTGCTACAAGTGTTGAAAGAATTGTTATTTATCATGATGATGGTTTTACTATGATTAATATTTATAGGTATGAGTTGAGTACATAGAAATATGTCCTTCCAAGTCAATGTGAG
Organism: Picea sitchensis; assembly: GCA_010110895.2. Classification (NCBI taxonomy): domain Eukaryota; kingdom Viridiplantae; phylum Streptophyta; class Pinopsida; order Pinales; family Pinaceae; genus Picea; species Picea sitchensis. The sequence continues at coordinate 20,192 of SNQJ01S0052690.1, read as the reverse complement.
TAGGTATTTTAATCATAAATTTGAAGTAGACCAAGTTGGTGATTTGTATTATTCTAAATATGTTCAGGAGCAGGAAGATGATAGGGAGAATGAAGAATATGTAGTAAAAGAAGGTGCAATGGAACATGAAGAATATGGGGAGCATGAAGAAGATGTTAAAAAATAAGATTGAGAGTTTGAAGAGGTGACGAATAAGGGAGTGAAATAAGTAGAAAATTCAAATGATGAACCCTCAAAGAATCTTCATTTTGAAAAAGATGATGATTTTTTTAAGTGTTGATGATTATGTGGTGGACATCTCATTTATGGATATGTATAATCCTTGCAATGATGTGGCATGGTTGGATATGGGTTATGATGTTGATGAGTTATATTGTAGTCAGTATGATGTTCAATATCACTCTGATTAATATATGTAATAAAAATTTATTAAAGTTGTGATCAATTTTAATCATCCCAGATTAAAAGCATTTGGTTCAATCATTAATTTTTTTCATAATTAACATAATTTTGTTAAATATGGGCATTAAATAATAACTCACCTACATACATATCCCAATAAACTAGCTAAAATAATAACCTTCTTAACCCATGTTGATCCACCTATTAATGTACCTAACCTTCTAATTTGTAAACCTAAACTAGCCTAACCTACCTAACATATAAACCTACTTGACACCTATTTTCTAGGCAACAATTGGAAGAACATGCTCAAAAAATAAATTCTCATAGCTAAGAGGATTCCAAGTACCCCATGGTAGATGCCATATCACTATCATATGTAGCATTAAAGGGAACATTACATCTCGTCTCCACTAACACATGTGCACATAATCTTCTAAATACAAAAGTTCCACTAACTCATTTGCAAAGGTTTTCTCTAATCCGCTCATTTTGTATTTATTAAATTCTTACAATCTAGGCCTTTCTAAAATGGGATAAAATCATTAAGGACAAAGTTCCATGGTCAAAGTTCCCATCGACCAAGTGGAACTATATCTTCTAGCACGATTCCTACTAGATTTGGGGAATAGTTTTGACCAAAAAAAGGTTGAATTTGTCCACTTATTAACTTACGCCTATGTTAATAATAAAAATTAATAATATAAAAATTAGTATAAATATAAAATTAAATAATATAGAAAATTAAATATAAATATAATAATATAAAAATAAAATAAATGTTATATGCCATAACATATGACTTATGTTATAATGTATAACATATCTTGTAGCATATGTTATATGTTACATGTTATAGCATGAGTCATATGCCATAACATATGTCATACGTCATCACACATGTTATAACATATGAATATACATCACAACATATATTTGTATGTTATAATAAATCATTTCACTAACAACTAACCCATGCAAAGTGTGCCTGAGACAACCCCTAACTACAAAGACAACCCTACCATGCACCAAATGTTGGACTCGACAACTATTGGTGTAACCTCACCCTATCGAAATGTGTAGTCAACCAAGAAGAGGTAGTTGAATGCTACGGGATTCGATCAAGGAATGAAATCAACCGACCACTGATTGGGCACATGAAATCAATTATGTCCACATGATCAGTTTAGATTTGTATTGACAGTTATGGGGTGTATGGTCCTATACATTGAGGATTTGGTCACCTACCCAAACCTATATATAGATTATATCTTATATTGATCTATCACATCACATTTGATATGGTGATCAATCATCTACTCATGGAT
>SNQJ01S0052690.1:0-14494 GCA_010110895.2 Picea sitchensis | reverse complement strand
CCCTTTTCAGTTCCCCCATCCTCATGGCCCATACCCATAGCCAAGACTTGGAAGCTCACTTCAACACCTTGCAATCTGGTCTCATCGAGATCCAACAAGAAGTAAAACAAATCAGTGCTAATCTTGTCATCATCAATACAACCATGCAATCCTCAATGGAGGAAATCAAACAAGACCTCACCACCCAGCTTGAATATGTCTTTTCTGCACTCTGCACCAAACTTCATATCCCTACAGATAACCCTTCCTCTTCCTCACCTCCACATACTAAAGGTGACCATTCCTCTCATTCCCGTAACTTTTAGAACCGTCACTTTCAACGAGACCTATGCCTTCCACGGGTGGATGTGACCAAATTTGATGGCTCAGACCCCACTGGTAGGGTAAACCAAATGGAAAATTATTTCTCTTTATACGACATTACAGATGACTTGGCCAAACTTTGGTATGGTTTTCTCCATCTAGATCAAAAACGTTGGCAATGGTGGCAACGGAGAAAAACTTCTCCTCAAGGGTATATTGCTTGGACACACTTTGTGGCAGAGATTTATGAATGCTTTGACACTGACACCAACCATTTGGGTCGTTTGACAAAGTTGAAACAATCAAGAACAGTGGAAGACTTTATAGCTACCTTTGAGCGCCTGGATTTTCGGACAGAGGGAATATCTGATGCCTTTTTCTGAGAATGTTTTATCAGTGGCCTCAAGGATGATATTCAGGCCCATGTCCTCATGGCTCGGCCTCGGAGTTGGGTGGAGGCTACTAAAAGAGATAAAGAAGCACAACCGTTTGTATCTTCTCAACACCGGAAACCCTCCTTTATCCCTCTCCCTAAACCAGTAAATCCCACTACTCCCTCCGCTCCACTAAAGATCCAAAAATTGACCAGGGATGAAATGGTTGAACGCCAACTCAAAGGCCTTTGTTATAATTGTGATGACAAATATTTTTTGGGCCACAAGTGTAAGGAACAAAAGCTATTTATGGACATCTCTGAGGATATTTCGGAAGAGGATATTGAAACTCCCCTTGTGTCTGAGTCACCTGAAACCCCCGACATAACCCCTCCCTCAGACCCTCCCAAAGTAGAACTGGTCATTTCCCTCAATGCTCTCACTAGCTTCTCTTCTCTCCAAACCCTCAATATAATCAGTTACATCAAGCATCGAAAGGTCATCATTCTGGTTGATAGTGGAAGCACCAATAATTTTATTCATCGCCACATTGCCCAAGAAACTCATTGCTACATCCATGTCGTCAATAATTTCCAAATCATGATTGCCAATGGTGGCTCCATGAAATGTGGAGGGCGTTGTGAAAATGTGTGTCTCCAAATTGGTGACTACCACCTGAAATCTCATATGTTTTCTATACACATGGGTGGGTGTGACATTGTGTTGGGTGCAGACTAGCTAAGGACTTTGGGTCCCATTCTCATGGATTTTAAGGAATTAACCATGCAATTTGACTAGGAAGGCCACCAATATAACTTCCAAGGCATCACCTCCGGTTCACCTGAGATCATTAGTTCCCATCGCATGGAAAAGCTGCTCAAAAAGGGTCATTCTGGTGTTATTTCTCAACTCCATGCCATCCAAGAAACAGAAACACCCTCGGTGCCACAAGACCTCCAAGACATCCTTTCTAAACATCAAGTGGTCTTTTCCACTCCCCAGGGACTCCCTCCTTCATGTGGTGTTCATGATCATCATTCCATTCCCCTTGTACCTGGAAGCCTTCCTCCCAATATCCGTCTGTATCGTCACCCCTTTTCCCAAAACAATGAAATTGAAAAAATGGTCCAAGAACTCCTTAATGCAGGTGTTATCCGCCCTAGTATGAGCCCCTACTCTTCTCCAGTGGTCATGGTCCTGAAGAAATAAGGTTCTCGGTGAATGTGTCATGACTTTTGTGCCCTCAACAAACTTACCATTAAAGACAAATTTCCCATTCCTGTCATTGATGATCTCCTGGATGAACTAAGTGGCACCCAATTCTTTACTAAACTTGATCTTCGTTCGGGCTACCACTAGATACATATGAAAGAGGAAGACATTCCCAAGACTGCCTTTAGAACTCATGAGGGCCACTTTGAGTTTTTGGTCATGCCCTTTGGCTTGTGTAATTCCCCCTCCACCTTCCAAAGCTTCATGAATCATGTCTTCTGTCATTTTCTCCATCATTTTGTCTTAGTTTTATTTGATGATATCCTCATCTATAGAAAGACCAACTTTTCCTGAAATAGTCTAAATGTGGTTTTGGCGCCTCAGAAGTAGAGTACTTGGGTCATTTGGTTGGCAAGGATGGAGTCAGGGTGGATCCTAAAAATATTGAAGCTATGCAAGACTGGCCTCACCCAAAGACTCTCAAAATCTTGCATGGATTTATGGGCTTAACAGGATATTATCGCAAGTTTGTTAAGAATTACGAAAAGATTGCAGCACCTCTCACTACTCTCCTAAAAAAGAACTCTTTCACTTGGACTCCAGTTGTTTCTCAAGCTTTTCAAACCTTGAATATGGCCATGCGCACCACTCTAGTCCTGGCCCTTCCTGATTTCAAAAATACCTTTGTCTTGGAATGTGATGCTTCAGGGACAAGAATTGGTGCTGTCCTTATGCAAGAGGGTCGACCTTTGGCCTTTACCGGCAAGCAACTATCTGAAAGAAATCTGGGAAAATCTATCTATGAAAAGGAAATGTTGGCTATCATGCATGTCATTGATTTGTGGTGCCCTTATCTATTGGGGCAACGCTTCCAAATTAAGACAAACCATCGAAGCCACAAGTATTTTTAGGAACAACGCATTTCCTCCCCGAAGCAACAAAAATGGGTAACTAAGATATTTGGCTATGATTATGAGATCATTTAAAAGAAAGGCAAAGAAAATGTGGTTGCAGATGCACTTTCCCACAAATATGAAGATGAAGGATCCCTTTTTTCTCTTTCCTCCATTATACTAGATTGGCTCCAAGCTGTTCACCAGGAATGGCTACAAGATCCCCAAAGTTTGCAGTTGATCCAACAATTGCAGTACAGTGCTCCAGCTCCCCCAGGGTACTCTTAGATCCATGATGAGCTTCGATACAAAGTCCGTTTGTATTTAAGTAAACAATCAAAGCTTAAATCCATGGTAATTTCGGAGCTTCATGCTACACCGACAGCGGGGCACTCTGGGTTCACCAAAACCTATGACAGGGTCAAATGTTCTTTTTTCTGGGATGGTATGAAACAGGACATTCGTAATTTTTTGGCTGAATGTGATGTGTGTCAACGCAACAAAGGAGAAAGAGTCAAATCTTCGGGCACACTACAACCACTCCCGATTCCACCTTCTATTTGGAAGGACATCTCTATGGATTTTATTACAGGCTTACCCAAATTGGGAAATAAATCAGTCATCATGGTGGTTATTGATCTCCTTTCCAAGTATGCTCATTTTTGTGCTCTTCAACACCCGTTTACAACATCCACGGTGGCTCAAATTTTCATGGATCAGGTCTTCAAGCTCCATGGTATGCCACACTCTATTGTTTTTTATCGCGACCCCACTTTCACAAGCAATTTTTGGCAAGAACTTTTCAAGCTACAAGGCACTCAATTGCATCTCAGTACAAATTATCATCCCCAGACTAAAGGTCAAACAGAAGTTGTCAACAAGTGTTTGGAAACATATTTGAGGTGTTTTTCCTCAGAAAAGAAAAATCAGTGGGCTCAATGGTTACCCCTAGTTGAATGGTGGTACAACACTTCATACCATACAGCTACACGCATGACTCCTTTTGAAGCGGTATATGGACAGAAGCCACCTTCAGTTCTCTCATACTTACCAGGTGTCTCAAAGGTCCAGGCTATTGACCAAACACATACAGTTCGAGAGGCTATTCTTTGTACCCTCAAAGAGAATTTGGTCATGGCACATAATCGCATGAAGCAACAAGTAGATCGAGGTCGCTCTGAACATCAATTTGAAGAAGGGGATCAAGTGTTTCTTCGCCTGCAACCTTACAAGAAGAATTCCCTCAAGGTCGAGCATTGTCAGAAGCCAGCACCTAAATTTCATGGTCCTTATATAGTTCTCAAGTGTGTGGGACAGGTGGCCTATCAATTAGCTTTGCCCAGTCATTCGAATCTACATCCTGTTTTTCATGTTTCCTACTTAAAGAAGGTGATCGGAACTAAGTGACAAATTCAAACCAACCTTCCCGAGTTAGCCGAAGAAGGATCCATTTGGCTACAACCACAAGCAGTTTTGGACCAACATGAGCGTCGCCTGTGTCAGAGAACCATCAAGGAAGTCTTAATCCGGTGGAAAGATACAACTCCAGTAGATGCCACTTGGGAACCAACTACCATTCTACAACAATTTCCACATATCAAGCCTTGAGGACAAGGTTGTTTTTAAGGGGGACGACATGTTAGGTTCCTAACCCGCACATAGGTCGAACAATATATTCAGATGTAATAAAGGTCAATATTAATAAGGCCTTGAAATAAAATAGAATAAGTTGAATGTAAGAAGACCTAATAGAAGCTTCTGCTTCTAGAAGGATCTTCCTCTAGATGCTTCTTTTGATAGACATATTTAGTATAAATAGGAGTCGAGGGTATGAGAACCCTAGCTTGGAGATTATTGTAATAGAGCTCTACTCAACTGGAGTTTGTCCCCTTGAAGAGGCCCGTGAACATTTCTCTCAGAATCAAAGTGTTATTTATGTTGTTATTCTTATATCATTTTAGTGTTATTGTGGTGATTATTTTGGTTATATTGTTGTTATTTTGCCATTTCTAGCATTTTATTTATGTTCTGCATACTTTTTATATCTAGTATATTACATGTACTAAGCTAATTTTTCTTATGGGTTTGAGAGTATCATCAATTTTTTTGAATTCAATCATTGTGTGTCTTATTCATTGGACATATCTGAAATTTGTTTGGGTATTTTTCCAAATCAATTATTTTCTACAAGTCCCATGAAGATATTTGGTATAATGCAGTTGAGGAGATCAATTGATTTCTAGGTGGATGAGTTATGGACTATGAATTTATTTAGTTGACTAAGTGATTATGTGTATGTTTCCCATTGACTGGAGGAAAATGTGGCATGGAAGGTTGCATAGAGGTTGGATTGTTGAATAATACTATCAAGCATATATTCCTCAACTGCAATGATTATAGACTAGAGTCACCTTCTGGGATTTTTTTTTAGGATTGACTATGTCTTGGATGGTCAATTGCCTTTATTGGTTGAACCTAAATTATGCTCCCTATATAAATTTTGCTACATACTTGGCTACATATTGGATGATGGTTTGTGATAGTCAAATGGTGACAACAAATATTGTAAGTACTATGGTTTGCATGTGCTAGAAGTGTAGCTAACCAAATAAAATCTCCCATGGATTGTTTCTTTGACCAATACATTCACATATGTGATCAATGAAAGGTTTGACTAGAGTTCAACAACATCGTTTGTAGTTCGTGCTCAATTGAGTTATGGGCTAGTTGTCATAATTGAACTATATTTAGACTTAGATGTGCCAATGGTAAGCGTTTCCTTGGTATTGCAATTTTCATTGTCTAAGTGTGGTGACTTGTGTCCTTTTTTAAATGTTTTATATAGGTAGATATGTTGGGAACATAAAGTCATGAGGGTCTAAGATAGTTCAACTACCTCACTTATTGATTAAAATATTGACTGGTCTAGTTGATTAATCAACTTTCTCTTGGACCTTTGCATAACCTTCCTTAGATTGTTTTGGTCAAATATACATTTGATTTTTGAATGGAATTGTGGTCTTGGTCACACTAGTTGATCAACTAGAGTGTAACAATATTATACCAACTACCAACTAGTCGATTGTCTTTCCAACATTGTATATGGTTGACTAATGTAGAAGTGGATTGACTAGGTCAATTCTAAACTGGAGGATGTCCAATGTGAATTTGACTTGGTATATTCAGCTAATGAGGTTTGGCTCTATTTGATGTTTTTACTTGATTTTCTATAAATATGTGGCTAGAATTAACATGACCTATATGATTGTTCTCTTCCTTGAAAATTGGTAGGTTGTTTGTGTAGATGCCATTGCTATTGTTGTACCTGATTTCCTTTGAAGGTTATATCATTATTATCCACTGGTGATGAGTTTGGTGGTAGCTTGATTACTAATGATATCCCATTGTGATGTGTATTGTTAAAATTAAAGACGAATGGTCTATATCCTTAGAGAATTTATTGTTTTCTATTATTTGAGTGTGTACTTTCAATCTAGTCAAATATCAACCAACTAGTAAGATATTCAACTTTTTCATAATTTCCTAAATTGCACATCTCATGTTATTTGTTCCCCTAGTTGGAAATATGGGATCCTTTGATGAATATGAAGAATGGATTTTTCATAAATTGCAGAAAATTAATGAGAAGAAAGTTGTTTCCTTACAAGAATCTCATGATCGACTTCATAGAGAATTTAATGCCCTATCAAATATTTTTTCTCTATTGAAAATAAAGAATGGAATATTGGAGGATCAATTGAAGACAAACCATACCTAGAAGGAGGATGAGTATGCCCTCTTATAGAATATTATCTCTCATAGATATGATGAAAAATATAGAAATATTTATGTCTTGGAAAGAACATTGAAACATGTATTTTTCAATCTCATGGATGAATATGGAGATAAAATAAATTTATTTGATGATTTGTTAAAGGAAGTTAAAAAACTCTCTGATACTAATATTATTGGTTTGAAGGAATATGTTAATAGGTTGGAGAGAACTAATATCTAGCTAAAGAATGAGGTAGTTTGCTTGTAGGCCTCTTTTGATGAGCTTCGTGAGGAAGTTATTTCCCTTTAGATAGATAATGTTTTGTTATTTGATGAATACCAAGAATTGAAGAAAGGTTATTATCTCTTTTTTTTGTAGATGATTGAAAACAATGAGACCATTAAGGGATTACATGAATGAAAGGAGGGTCTTGGAGTAGATGTGAGTTGGTTGTAGACTCCTATGACGAAGTGTGATGATGTTGAGCTTACAAACTCTCCAATTACCTTTTATACCTTTTATTATCTTTATTATAGTCCTAATAATTATAAGAAGGATGATATTGGTGTTTTCAAACCTTCTCATGCTCGTTTGGCTACTAATGTTGTTTTTTTATCCTAGTTTTGATAAACATACTACAGGTATTGGGTCTCAACTATTAAGTAAGATGGGGTATATTACAGTGGAATTGGTAAGAGTGGATAGGGTATTTTTGTTCCCATTACTCTTGAGATGATATTTCCAAGAGTGGGTCTTGTATATGGTGAAAATTAATTGACAAATAGGAGTGTCTTTATGAAGACAATAAGGGTCTTGTTTGTTTCCATGTGACTGAGTTGTCAAAAAGGAAACCAACTACTAATGATTTTGTTTAGATGACCAAATGTTTGGTTGATAATAATATTTTGGTGTAAATACCCCTCTGTTACGACATCAAGTAAGAGAGTATAATAGTGGTAAATTTATTTTAAACAACAACAACTAGAACAAGTAATAAGTGACAATAGGCCCGCAAGGGTGTAGATCGACTGGAAAGTGTCGTGTAAATGGAAGGAAATATGTAAATGAGGTCTCATGTTCGATTCTCACCCAGATTTACCCATGCCCCATGTTTGTGATTTTTGTGGATGCACCTAGAGGTTATAGTGGTAGCAGATGGGAATCAACCACGTGTCACACGAGTACGAGAACTGCCCAAGTTGTTGATTCTGCCAGTACAAAAAAAAAGTAATAAGCGACAATACATACATCAACATTCACATTCAAATATCTTCTACAAAGCTACACAAAAAAAATAAGTTACAACGTCACTGTTACTAAGAGATCAACCATATCACATAAAATAATAAAGACATCTATCTACCCAACCTACCCTACAAGGTTAGGAAATCCAATACACATAATCAACGCTCAAGTCCAGAATTCATCTGATTGATCTTGACCATTTAAGGTCTTCAAACTAGCGATTGTTTAGAAGAACATGGAAAATATATTCCCATAATCAAATCATTCTAGACTCAAGATTAAAGTAATAGTAAGATTCTTAATCATACTGAAATTTAGTGTTCAAGTACTCATTACTTTGGACAAGGTTTCCTTCCAAGAAACAAAATATTTCATCATTTAGAAAATAAGAATCCTCATCATGAATATTATCATCTAATAATATTCACCATTAATAATTATCTACCCTTGAGATAATATTAACTATTCACTACCTAACAAAAGTACCACTCCTATAAGAATACAATTCATTATTGTTCATTGTCTAGATAAATAACTTAGGACTAGCGATACCATATAAGTAATTTCCATCAATTAACAAAATCTTCCCTAGATGTGCCATTATTTATTCAATATGTAGACCAAGATAACATCATTATAAGAATAGGAAATAACGATTTATCTTACGCCAATTTAACTTATCACTAGCTCAAATATCCATTCACAAGCATTCTAACCTAAGGTTTCCTTGAAACAAGTAATGAGTCAACTTCCATAATAATATTTAACATATGTTCCAATAGATCCTTAAAATGAAGTTATCAATGTGCAACCATTAAGTTCTCACAATATTTATTTAGTAAAGGATATAGGATAGCTAAAAGTTTCAAATGCCTCCGATAGGTAAAATATCAATATCTATCAACGAAATTGTCTATTAAAGTATTACCAACTTTTCCTTATATATAACTTTTAAGGGCTCACTCTCTAATCAACAATTCTTTTACCACTACACATATATGGCTCTTTAACGAGTTCGAAGGACCTTTTGAATTGTCAAAATGAGAATTAGTTAATTCGATTTTTACTTGGAAATAAGGCGAGCTTGAGAGAGTTGAAAATTGTTTCCAATCACTAGATTTAATGTACTCCCTAAGAATCGGATCAAAATGGGCGAGGAAATATTAGATATCTTAAGAGAACAAAAAGTCTAACGGAAACAATCGTGTGATAAAGTGATATAAAAGAAGCTAAGCGGTACCACTGCAATATCATTTTAGCGTAGGGGACAAAAAGGTTTGTCGCAATAATAATTATGGAGATCAACAGAATGTAATAATGGAAAGCTAGCCATGATCTGAAGTGGCGCAAGTATTAATTATTACACAACTTTAAATGCTTAGGATACATTTAGTTCACTTGAACTTCCAATGTATGAGATTCGATTTTCGTATGCCAAATAGTGATGTCGGCCACTTATTAAGCAACGCGAAACTACTTTTTAACACAATGAAAATTATTTGAGATGGATCTACCGCCAGGTAGAGTGTTGAGGTTAAAAAAAATTAAGGATCGATGTGTTGTTACAAGAGCTCAAGGTTTTGTTACATCAACCCTAACTAACTCACCTCCTACACAGCTTAATTAAAAATTTCAATTAAAAGTCACAGCAGTCATGAGTATTTGTTCCAGGTTGTAAACAAAAATATTGTGATCCTATCTACATAAAATTCTCCAACTGTAGTTAAATTCTTGAGCAAACTAACAAATAATAAATTTGGATTTTCAATTAAATGACAACTACCAATCAGTTTCCAATTAAATATTGGAAAATTAATCTACAACGAAGTCATAAACTTTAGTTTCCATCGTGCAAACTAATGCAACGATCCTGATGAAATCAATAAAATTTTGCAGTTAACTTAAAGGGACTAAACAAGAATTCTAAAACTCGGATTAAAAATAATTTTGCAATTACTCTACAAAATTTCATATTTCATAATGCAAATAAAACTTCACAGTTCCCACATAATTCTAAATTTTCCAGAATACAATATCTGGCCAGTGACCATACAAAATCCAAATGTAGAAGCTAACCTTTAATTAATAGCATCCAATGAAACTTTTATATCCAGGTAAGTAGAATTATTATATCACAATCAATAAAATCCAAAGTTTAGGTTTTGCGAAAATTATTACAGCGATTAGTCGGTTTAAAATCGAACTGTAAATTTCTTAGCAACGATCTAAAATTTCAGTTTCGGATTTGTATTGGATATCAATGACCAACTAAATGTCTAATTTTTTTGAAAAAAATCCACTTGAAAGTGACCATATAAGCTTAAATCTACGAGCACAACAACAATTTACATCGATTCTATAAAATCAAGTATCCATATATTGTAAACGAATTGCCAGTGACTACCCAAATTCTAATTTCCAATTTCCAATTGGACAATAGATTTTAAAAGAAACCATGCGAAAAATCTAAACTCCATATATACAACAATCGACAATGATCTATTAATTATCCGATTCAGGATCGGTAATTTCAATTTGACTGCAAGTGGAGAATTTCAAAATTTTGGACTGTGAATTTATTGGTAGCGCTCATAACCATTCTAGTTTCCAAAAGTTGTTATTTAAATTCAGCAATAATATTGAATTTTTAATATACAAATTACTCTTGACAAAATGTAAATTTCAGAAATGAAAGACCGGAACCATCGGAGATGGAAAATCTAATGATGTTCACACTCCTTTCCTTAATCTCGCTTTCTAATCATAGAGACTTCATCGGTACGACTCAGCCAATGTTAGGGGTACTCTTCTTCCCCCTTAGCCCCCCGAGCCGTAAAGGGGCCACACACAAGAAACTAATAAAAATAGCTCCAAGGCTTGCCTTGCAAGGAAGAACTTCCACTCTTTATACAAGATTGGTATTCCAACTCTCACAAGAAAAACACAATCTGCAAAATTTTGGCAGCATAAAATTACCAAGAATCAATCCCCCCATTTCCATTCTACCACATTTTTTTTATAGAAAAAACCTCAATGACACATGTCCTCATGCACAATTAATTACCTTTTTAATTAATTTAATTAGTATTATTCACCCACACACTTGTCACACTTTCTCCAAGTTGCACAAGTAATTACCATTTTTAATTTATTTAAAAAGTCAATTTCCCTTTGTTCCCCAAATTTTCATTTAATGAGTGTCTCCTAGCTAGTTCTTAATTAGAGTTGGATTATGAGTCTTCCTCTAGTTAGACAAGTGGTAGGTTGACTCAAGATTCTATTCTTTGTACATCTATTCTCTCATATTATTATTTCCTTCTATTTTTTAAAAATCCATTTTATTAATTCCATGTACACGTGTGCATTTTATCCAATCTATAGATTTTACTCACTTTTTCCTTGAATTTGATTTAGCTCCATTCGTTTTATTTATTTAACATTTTTAATTAGTCCCTTACTTAAACTTAGACATAGGCTTAGACTAGAACTTAGGATTAGAATTTAAAATTAATAATTCACGGTTTAATTTATTATTTTGTTCTAGCAAGGTCTAATAACTTCAATGTTCTCTAGGCCACCTATATTTATTGACAAAAGATTTTAATTATGTGGCGTTCCTTTCAAGACGTACCTTTGTGCTCCAAGGGTGCCACTTGCATTTGACTAGTTTTGGAAGTTTATCCAACCCTTGGAGTCAACACTCCACTCGGTCGACCTTCTAAAAGACAAAGTTCTTCTAAGGAATAAGGAACCTGCCTTATTGCGTGTCCCTTCAAATCTTCATGAGCGACCATCTCAGTCTACCCCCACGACATCGTGGACCTCTCAAACTATGTAGTCACTAACCTACAATTTAGACTACGGTGGGAGTGCTAGTAGGATATGACAGGGATGTTGGCACACCTCTCCCTCAAATGTCTGGTTTTTATGTATGGCCCCTTTACTCCTTATGTGAGTCGGATTAGAAAGCATTGTCAAGCATGCATCCACTGATAAAAACAGTGTCAATAATCCATATACATAAATCATATTGTAATCAATCATATGTCGCATATGCATAAAATGAAATACTCAAAAAAAATACAATCCACTCTTTGACTCAATCTGAAGTCCGAGGAAGTCCATCAATTCCATCAACATCCATAACATGTCATGTGTCCTGCACACTCAGGACGACTCGTCAATAAAATCTTCCAATATATGTGTGTGTGTTTGTGTGTGTGTGTGTGTGTGTGTATAAAAATAAGTCACAACACATCATCATAACCATATATAACATATAATCGAAACAAAATCATAATATACCATAACTAGATCACTTGGATGCAAGTGTCCTCAAAGAATATGTCAATAAAAGTGTGCTTAGTAGAGCGGGATGTTACATACACCCCCTCTTGTTTTAAACTTTGTCCCAAATTTTTGTACAGTATAGATATACATATCAAGCAAAAAAATGTATCAGACATAGATATACATATCCAATCTATCAAACAAGTGAGAAAATTGTTGATGCATCTCATATGGGTCCTCCTAGGTAGTCGAGTGTGGACTATGGTTGTCCCAATGGACCTTGACCTGATCGATTATTCGATGTTGTAGATGTCGAATGTGATGGTCCATAATGCGGATTGGCTCCTCTATAAATGANTGATCCAGGTGGATATCGATGGCCACCCACCTATTCCACTGACTCGGAAAATAGTTTTCCACCTTGACAGTTTTTCGGGTTCCAAAATTCTAGGGTCGTTTTGAGGTCCTAAATGATGTGTTTGGGGATTTGGGGCCCAGTTGATTTCCTAAGGTATTGACCTAGGCCAATAGAAAATTGTTCTTCTCGGTTAGACCTTTCCAATGGGCTATCGTGTGCCTAAAACAGAGATCGTATGAAAAAGTTACGACCTCGGGAAATTGATGTAGTAACTTAGCCAAACGGGGCCCACATGACTTTTGGTGCTTCATCTCCTAGGGTTAGGTTTTTGGATGTCTATGGTTTTTGACGTTCCTGTTTATAGTAAAATGCCTTCAGATCCTCATTTTAACCATCATCTTGCGAATGAGCGTAGTCGTCACATCTCTTCTCAAAGATAAGTCGCCACCATTCCAACAAGCTTGTTTTCCGTTGCATTTTATAGTTTCAGCTTATTTCCTTATTGAATAAAAAACCAGTTTTATTGTATCTCTGTTATTTTGTGTTAAGCATATTTTAATAATCACTATTCATTTCGTTCTGCTCATAAAATCTAGATCAATGAGAGCACCCTCGTCTGACACCTTCAAAGTACACATGTCAATAACATGTGACAGATCGCTAACATCATGTCGTAAAACAAATACAAGAAATACATTGTGCATACGCCTCAAAGAATCATGCAAGGATAGTCAAAAATCCATGGGTCCCTTATTTTCCACAATATTGAAAGGTCCCACAAACCTAGGAGAGAGTTTAGCACCCTTTCCAAACTTGATCAAACTCTTGTGTGGTTTTACTTGCAAGAAAACTATGTCTCCAACTTCATAACTACAGTCAATGTGATGCACATCAACATAGCTCTTCTACCGATCATGCGCTTATTTAATACTTTGTCTTATTGATTGCATATGTTCTTCCATTTCTTGGATCACTTATGGTCCCACCAGGACCCTATCCTCAAGTTGATCCCAACTCAACGACATCTGACACGGTCGCCTGTAAAGAAACTCAAACGGTGCCATCTTAATTGTGCTCTGGTAACTATTTTTGTATGCAAACTCCACCAATGGAAAGAATTCTTCCCAATGCTTTTGTTGGTACATTACATACATATGCAACATATCCTCCAAAATATGGTTCATTCTTTCTATTTTTTTTTCTATATCTAGGTGATATGTTGTACTGAAGTTTTGTTGTGTTCCCAAGGACTCTTGGAAACTAGTCCAAAATCATCTTGTAAGCATCAATCCTCGATCAGATATGATCCTTTTTCGTACACCGTGTAATCACAATCTCACTGACAAATACTCTATCTATTCTTGGTTCCTTATACATCGTACACACTAGAATAAAGTGTGCACTCTTCTTCAGAGTGTCAACTACCACAAAAACCGAATTGTGTCTCCTTTCCATTAGTGGAAATCCAAAGATAAATTACATGGAAATGACCTCCCATTTAGATTATGGAATAGAGTGTGGTTGTAGTAATCATGTTGGATGTCTATGTTTGTAACGAACCGCCTCGTTATGACAACCATTCTAATAACAGGTGCAAATTTTTTTATTTTTTTTCCTTAAGTGTGTGCGCACGTGTAGAAGTAACAACACGCTAACTGTGCGACGCCCTGGAAAACCGACAAGACGCAACCACGATATTCATCACAAGAAGACTAAAGGCACACGACGAGTAACCGCATCAATAAACGACCATAGGCATAAGGTGCACAACGCAAACATTTAGCGACAAGGTAAAACATACCACAATCAAGTATAACAAAATAAGAAGAACAATCACGCAACTTACAGAAGGTGCGTGACTAAANCTGCATCAATAAACGACCATAGGCATAAGGTGCACGACGCAAACATTTAGCGACAAAGTAAAACTGACCACAATCAAGTATAACAAAATAAGAAGAACAATTACGCCCCTTACGGAAGGCGCGTGACTAAAGGACTCCGACAATGAAACCCAAGTTCAACATTGTTTAAATGAACAACC